>RJWM01001369.1:0-158717 GCA_004363535.1 Dasyprocta punctata | reverse complement strand
AGAAGAAGAAGAAGAAGAAGAAGAAGAAGAAGAAGAAGAAGAAGAAGAAGAAGAAGAAGAAGAAGAAGAAGAAGAAGAAAAGGAAAGGAAAGGAAAGGAAAGGAAAGGAAAGGAAAGGAAAGGAAAGGAAAGGAAAGGAAAGGAAAGGAAAGGAAAGGAAAGGAAAGAGAAAACAAATAATAACAAATGCTGGCAAGGCCGGGAGGGGGAAGGAACCATTCTACACTGTTGGTGAGAATGTAAACTAGTATGATCGCTGTGGAAAACAGCATAGCAATTCCTCAAAAATCCAAAACCACAATTTCCTTTTGACCCAGCAATTCTTCTTCTGAATATCTTCCTGTAAGATAAAGACAACATGTTGCAGAGATACATGCATGTGTTTATAGCAGTTACTATTTTCTTTTCTTGTTGCTAAGATTAAACACCCAACACTCAAAGTCAAAGGAGGAAGGTTTATTTTGACTCACAGTTTGTAGAGGTTTCAGTCCATAACTGTCTGGCACCAAAGTGGGGTGGCATAACAGAGGGGAATTAGAGGACAGACAGTTCAAGGCAGGCAGAAGGCATCAAGATACAAGTGACAATATAAGCTTCTTTCTGTCCCTTTTGTATTCTATCTAGGTTACTTGGTTTAGGGCAGGTGATATCTAGACACAAGTCAAAACATAGCAGAGCAACTCATTTTAACAAAACGTTGGAAGCAGCCTGTATGATCATCAATAGACAAATAGATGAAGGAAGTGTGGCATTCATACACAATAGAGTACTATTCCATCATAGAGAAAGTCATTTGTAGAAAAATGACTACATCTCGAGGCCATAATGTTAAGTGAATTAATCAGACATGCAAGCTTAAATATGTCAGGTTTTTTATATAAGAAAACCAAAATATAAATAAAGACAAAAATAGAAGATATATAATAGGAAACAGGGAAATAAACCTTTTGTAAAAGGGAAGAGAACCCAGAGATAGTGGGGAAAGAGGACAAAGATGATGAAAAAGAATTAAGATATGTTACATACATGTACCAATTTCCCATGGTGAATGAAGTCATTCTGTGCTCCAAACATATACTAATACAATTTTTTAACTTTTTTTTAAAACTTTCTCAACCTTATCACCTAATTTTGCAATCCAAAAGCTGAAACTCACAAGGTTATATGATGTATGCAGGCTCTTAGCTAGCCTAATGACTATCTGTGGTTGTGACTCAATATCAGGTAATGAAAGTCCAGTTTTCCAAGTCTGAAGTGAGAATACAAGGGGGAAATCTTCCATTCTGGAATACATGGTTAACTCTGTCAAACAGGGCCTGATGTTGAAAAAAAACAGAGCCTCTTTTACATCAACTACAGACTATTTGCTTCTGGTTAAGAACTGTTGACTACAAAGTGAGAAAGAGATGGCTCTGTAACCGAAAAATGCAAATCTACCTCCACTTAAAGTATCTGGATCATAAAATGCACTGATACTGGAAGTTGTTGTTCTATTTTTTCCTTTCTTCTTCTTTTTTCCTTTTTATTAAGGTTACTCACACATACTTTTTTTTGTCAGTTGTCTGGAGTACTCTTGTAAGTTAGTCCTTCTACTTACACTGTCAGTTGAATTTTATATCATTCTATTTGTTCTGAAAGTTCAAAGTTAACCAGGAATGATCAATATGCATGGCTTTATTCTATTTTGACTCCTAGCTATCAGGAAAAATATACTTTTTCTTCACATGTAAAACTTCAGCCCACCAACAAGGGATAAAACAGAAGGTATGATAAACAGAGTAATGAAAATAATTTAGCTGAGATACAAAACACATCTGGCTGACCTCTAATACTAATATCTCATTTGGTTTGCTGGTGGTTATAGCAGACAGATTGGGATCGATGCAAATTCTCCTCTGTGGCTCTCAGAATGAGAGCTTTGGAATGCAAGTTCATTTACTATGGTAAAACAGAGGTCAAATGAATACAATAAACATTGACAATTCTATTACCTTTTTCAGTGCTTTAAAGCATTTTAATTTTTATTATTTCATTATTAGAAAAAAATATTAAAAATTATTGTTATGTTTTTTTAAGAACTTGAATTGCTTTTTTTAGGGCAAAAGAATCCCTGTAAGTCTTACCAACACCATAGTCATCCTACTGTTTTCTATATCCCTATATGAACAACATGTTGCTCACATTTAATCTAAATAAAATTAGAGTATAACATCTAAGAAAAACTTTTCTGTCAGTCATCATAGCAAGAATTTAAAGTCTTTCTAAGTCTGGTTTATTTTCTTAAGTCTAGAGGTAAATTGTTTCATTGATTTAGTCCCTAGAATATAAACATGTATTGCTTTTATTTTTTCCAAATATTACTTTATAAGATCAAATATATAGTCACGATTTAGAATCATCAACAAACAATTTTGTTGGTCTTATCCTCTTCTGAACCAAATAAGGATCATATTTAACTGCTGAGCACAGAGATCTAACCTCAAAAACTTAATTGTTTCTAGAGTTAGTCTGCTCAGGACTGGAGTAAGGGAACCCAGTGTCTTCAGGCTCCTTTGCAAACTCTTAGATAGATGCAGCCTAAACCAATGAGTCACTCATGACTCACTTGTCAAACAGATACAACTGAAATTACTTTTAGGGGTATGACTAAGTTGTTTCCACTTAAAGATGTTTTGGACACTCTACCTGCACATATGGCAGAAAGGGTTTTTTTTTTTTAAACAAATCATTGCATCCACCAAGAATATTTAGAACAACCAGTGCAATTTCAATAACATCTACCTGAAATCATAAGTATGGTTGAGAACGACCATGATCTCAGAGTGAATCAAAGGGTAAAACTGAGCTCAGTATAGGACCCTGCTATTAGCCTGGAGATATTGGTTAACTGATTAGTCTTGGCTCAGAGACTGACAGATCTAACATCAAGAAATCAAGAGGAAAGCACTATAAAGCAACTAAGAGGTGCAGCAGAGTTTTCAGCTGGGAACAAGAAGGAGGCAAAATATAGAATTGAATTACTAGGCCAGAGGGTCCTGGTATACACCACAGGAATTAGGTCAACCAAGCTGAAAGCTAATCCTCTAAACCATCTCTACCTCGCAAAGTTTAAAATTTATTCCTACTTACCTGCAAGAGGGGAAGTAAACCTTCTTGAGAAGAAATGGTGTTTTTACAGGTATTTTAAGAGGCCAGCATAATCATGACACCAAACTACAACTAACACATTGCAAATATTAAAAAAGAGGAAAACTATAAGCAAATCTTTCGTGAGGAAAAATACAAAGGTCCTAAACAAAATATCATCAAATAGGATCTGCAACTGTTAAAAAAGATAATATGCACAATGAAATTGGATTTATTTCACATTTTCTGTGTGGTATAATGTTAAAAAAATCAGCGTAGTTTTCCAGATTAGTGGAATAAAAGAAAAGACATTTGATGATACAACTGATCATGATTTATTTTTTAGAAACCTTTTTTTGCAAGTAAGCTAAAAAATTGAAAAATTAAAAACATTCAGAAAAAAATATCTTAAGGCCCAGGTGGATGCATTGATGAGTTTTATTTATTTGTTAAAGAATAAATTATGCTAATTTTACATAAACTCTTTCAGAAAAGTAAAAAAGGAAAACACTCTTCCCAATTCACTTTATGAGATCAGTATTATTGCAATGACAACATAAGAAAATATAATAAAATAAAATCACAGATACGGATGAAAATATTTACCAAAATATGTTATTTTGTAGTCCAGAATTGGGTATTGACTTATTTGTCTTTTCATATATTCAACAAGAAAATTCTGTTTTATGCCAAATATGGATCCAGAACTTGGGTATGTCATGACGCAGTTATACTCTTTTCTTTTGTAAAACTTAGAATCTTATGAGAAGATAAACAATAAAATACAATAAAACAATTAAAATGCATAGAGGTAGTAGAGCACTGTGGGTGAACAAGCTCTGTACTAAGATAAACTGGATTTGACAGTAGACTGGCTTAAGTGTTTTTAACTATGTCATTTTGGGTGTTGTGGTTTGGATGTGTTTTTTCCCAAAGAGGTTCATGTACTGCAAGTTTGGCCTGCAGTGTGGGCATAGCAAGAGTTGGGGGCTCCTTTAAAAGGTAAGACGTAGCAGAAGGTTGCAAGTCTGGCCCCTCCTTGCACCCTGGTGTCCTGGTATGAGCGCTCCTTTTACACGTTCCTGCTGTTATCATGCCCCCCACCAAGAGGTGAAGTGGTGATAGAGGGTAGCCTTGCCAGAGCTGGCACTATGCCATTTGGACTTTCAGCCTCCAAAACTGAGATATAAGTGAATCTCTTTTCTTTATAAGTACCAAGCCTTGGGTGCTGCATTATAGTTGCAGGAAAAAAATACAAATGTAGTGGGCAAATTTATTTACCTTAGCAAGCTTCAATTTCCTCTCTTGAAAATATAGAATAAATTAACTTTTGCAAGTTCTTTTTGCCTTTTTGCCCCTATCTCAATGACTACAGGAGAAAATAGTTCAAATTTTTAATTAATATTGTTCAAGGTCAAATCTGAATTTTCATTACCTGTCAGGACAGTTTCATTTTGTTTGTTCTTGTTTGTTTGTTTGTTTGTTTTACCATTATAGGGTTTCTATTCTAACTTCTTTTCCAGACTCATTCAAATGCTCATGAAGGTGCTAAGTAAGGCCCTCCTATCTGCAGACTATTTTACACTGTAGTGGCAGCCTTTGCCCTGTGCTTTGTCTTACCTCATTAATAAACACCCTTAATCAGTATTTGTCTTAGTTACTTTTTACTCATTGCTGAGACAAGATACCTGAGGCCCAAAATTAGGGAAGGAAAGGTTTATTTCTTACAGTTCTCGGGGGCTTCAGTCCATACTCAGTTGGCTCCAAGGTGGCATTGCATGGTGGGGCAGCCATTCATGGCAGCCACAAAACAGCAAGGTGAACCAGCGAGACAGGACGCGCCTGCCTCTCGCCTTTACACTGTATGTCGGCTGCACCCCTGGGCAGGTGCAGCACTCACATTGCCTATCCCAGTGCCAGACAACAAACCAATCACAAACACCAGACTCAGGGCTGTCCATGCCACAATTACATGAGACTTTGGGGGGACACAGGATCAAACCCATACTGTATTCATCTTAAACCAGTCTCATCATCTGGTCCTTTACAGTTTTATTGTAAGATAAATGAAACCTCTGTTTCCAGTCATAACATTTAGTCATGGTTTCTTCTGTCTTTTTCTCAACAAATTCTTGTCACTCCATCTGGTTACAAAGAGCTTGTGGAGACCAGAAATAAGGACTGTGCAATTGGTGAACCTATCCAAGATCCATCTACTTCCTGTAACACTGCTGCATTCTTGTTCCCAGTTGTGTTGTTTTTTTATTCCACTCTGAATCCATGGTTTTGCTATAATGCCTATAATCTCCTTAGTTTATATTCAGGGAATCAAAGTTCAGAGTTCAAAATTTTTGGATTCCTCCAAATTTACTTAAATATGTTTTGCTGCCTTCTAGAGGCTCAACTCTGGGAGAGAGAGGCCAGGATCCAGTAGTGTGCTAGGCCAGCTCATAACAACTCATGCAAGTTGGCTATTAACTTTTGAGGAGTTTCTCAGTTGTTAAACACAGAAATTACTTTAAGTCAAATTATGTAAACTTATATTTAAATAAACTACATGAAAATAAAGATATGTAGTACTCTATTGTAACTAAAAATTTTAATACATCTTTATTAATTTTAATTGGTATTCTACTAATAAAATTGACTTTACAATAATCTATGTCCCTTGGGTTATTTATGTTTGTTACCTTTCCAACTTGCCAATTAGTGACAATAAATTGGTATCTTGAAATTATTAAGGATGTAAGCATTTACCCCATAGAAATGAGAAAATGCTGTAGCTATTAAATATTTACCAGCACATATTGTTCATGTCTCATCACTCAACCATCACTTTTTTTTCTCTTTTCCTCTTCTTTCCCATGGTCTAAAGGCTTTGTTTCTTCTGCTCAATGTGTGAAAAGATATGCTTCTATTTTTTCTTTTTTAGGGTCAAAAGAGTCAATATTGGCATTTGTTATTTGTTATTTGTTACAGAGGGGCAGCCGAGATCTTGGACTTTCAAATCTATTATCTTCAATGCTAGAATGTTAACTTTCTTTCCAAACCTCATTTCCATAGTGAATAAGATAAATTTCAACCATAACTTCAAATCATCTCCAACTTCAAATTAACAGGATTCCATTAGTGAGGATTCATTATAGCAACAAGTAACAATAAATTGTCTATCTTGAGTTGTGAATAATTTGCAATTGCAAATATGCCTCCATATTTTACCACCTTGGCATTCTTAGTTCCTCATAACATTTTTAGTCTCTCATGGTAATAAAACTCATTTGGTTTAATTAGTAATTAGTGAACATGAGTAATTGTGTTCCCTTGGCATCTTTAGCAGCTGGAATTACCTTAATACAACAATCTCAAGGCAGAGGATTTTCTGTTTATCTGTTTCCACAAATGATACAAAGGTTGCTTGATTAGCATTTGTAAAATTGGTGAAACCACAGGCTAGTAAATGTTTCATATTTTTCCATCTCCTTTTCTCACTCCTACTCCAATTAAAGTCTAGACTAAATCTGTATTTCTCACTTGGTTGACTTGACTTAATGGCCAATTTGCCAAATAGAATTTGAAAAAACAAGTGGAAAATATATGTATTGCTATTTTGTGTAACAAATTCTTTTAGTTCCCCAAGTTGTAAGACTTCTTCCAAGCAAAAGAAACAGAATAGCAAAGTTTTTCTCATTGAAAAATACTAGGAATTTTCCCCTAATGCATTAGGAGAGTGGAATTTCTCTCAAGACAAGGAATTTAGTTAAGGAAGTATTAATATTTATACTTTGAAATTGCAAAATACTTCCCAGCACTCGGGAGGCTGAGGTAGGTGGAGCGTTGTGAGTTCGAGGCCAGCTTGGGCTACAATACAAGCGCAAGGCTGGCCTGAGCTACATAGTACCACCCTGCCTCAAAAAACCAGGGCCGGGAGTTTGGCTCAGTGGCTCAAGCGCCTGTCTGGCAGGTGCGGGGTTGTGAGTTCAATCCCTGGTGCTGCAAAAAAAAAAAAAAAAAAAAAAATTACAAAATACTTTTAACTTCTTTCCTTCAAAAAATAGCATGAGGTTTACCTAGGAAAAAAATGATCCCTCTGTGAAAGCAATTGGTGGATGACACTATATAACTAGTTTTGCAAATTCTGGCTACCAAAATTTTGACTCTCATGGTTAAGCAAAACCTTTTCACCCAGTTATCATAAATAGCAATACTTGAAGGTTTTAATTGTTATCTCACAAATTTATCTTGGAAACAGAAATATTTATGGAATTATTGAAGCCATCTTTGACACAGATAATGCTACTACATGTGAAAGAAAATAATAAAATAATTTAATGAAAGAATTTAACGAAATATAAATGTATTCAGAGATGAGGTTCACTACCAATGGCCCGGCATAGCAAGAAGAAATGTTCTGGTCTCATCTGAGTTTTAAACTAAAATAAATGATTTTATTTCCTAAAAGTTGATATAAAAGTCCAATTAAAATATAAGAACTGACATATTGAATAAAAACAAACTGTATGCTGCTTTTAAGGGACACAACTTAAACAAAAGAACTCAAATGGTATAATGTAATTGAATGAGAAAAGATACACAGTAAATTATTTGAAAAAACAAAAAAACTACTAGCAACTAAGTGTCATTTCATTATGATACAAGAAGTACTCAACCTGGGAAATATGATTTTAATCTTAATATAATAATTTTAAATACCATCAAGTGATATAGCCTTCTAACTTGACAAAAAACAAAAGATACAACAAGCACCCAAAAATGAATGAAATTGGTAACATCTGAAGAACATTGTTTAAAGTTTGACCTAATTGAAACAGACAAGAGACTACAGCCAAAACATTTTAATTAACACTTTCTCAAGAGCTTGTAAAACATTCACCATATGTTGTTGGTAAGTGATCAAACATTGGGATATAATGGAAGTCTCAATAGTTCAGGGGTGTGCACATATATTAATATGTTCTCAAATAGTATAATTTTGCATATATGTGCATACATATTCTAAAACTTGAAAACTAAATGGCACATTTGTCAACTATAAATCAGAGATGATAAATACAGAAATTAAAACTAGTTTGAAAACAAATGCAATGTGTCAAATATAAGACTACAGCTTAACTAGTGTTTAAAGGAAATTTAAAAATAAGTGTACAATTTTTAAATCTTCCGCTAAATAAAAATGAACTAAAGATAAGAACAGAAATTAGTAAGACAGAAAACATATATGATAAAGATAAAATTAATGAAACCCAAATCTGAAGCTTTAAGATTAAAACAATTGAGAAAGCTTAAACAAGACAAAGAAACAGGAAAAATCATATTAATAACAAAAATTTTCACAGCAACATATGTTGAACAGTTTTGTTCCACAAAAAAAGGGAAAAACATATTAACAAATTCCTAGAAAAACTGTCGCAGCACAAAAAATAGATCATCGATACATTCTTGTTTCTGTTAAAGAGAATCTATGTCTGACTAAATCTTACTCTAGAAAAAAAAGATACACTTTCAATTTGTTTATTAAGGCTACCATAATCTTAACATTAAAAAACTACAGACATGTTTTGAGAATGGAAAATTACAGGCCAATTTTTCTTCTAAACATAGTCACAAAAATCCTAAATATATATATATTAGTAAATTGAACACAAATATTCTCAAAATGCACTTATTCTCAGTATGTATTGTTTATCTGACATTCAAAAATCTCTTGACGTTTTCTTCCAATTTGATATTCCCAGACAAACCCAGAGTAAAATATGTTCTAAAAACATCTGGCCTTTATTATTCAAAATTGATGTCTTGAATAACAAGAAAAATTTAGTAAACTGCTCTATCCTAAAAGAAATAGTGATGTATAACTAAAAGAAATAAGTGATCCTAAGCTGATACTGTTAGCTGATACTGTTAGAATAATAAAGGTTTGGTTTTTTTGTTTTTGTTTTGAGAGAGGGTCTCACTGTGTAGTTTAGGCTGGCCTCGAACACCCAGTGTTCCTTCTGCCTCAGTCTCTTAAGTGCTGCGATTATAGGTGTGCACCACATGTCTGGCTAAAGAATACTATTGAAATAAGTAATAATATTAAATATGAACAATTAACAACTTTTAAGTATGAACAATATAAGCTGTATTTAATAGCAGCACTGTATCAGTTACTAAAGTTTCTTAATTTGATAAATATATTTAAATCAGGAGGAAACCATATGAACTGCAAAATTTCTGCAATGGGATATATGTTTTATGTCTTCCATATATGCATCAAAAGAAAAAGTCATACCAAAATTAATTGTGGTTATAATTGGCTCTTATCTGTGAGTCATGAATGGAGTCAGTCTCCATTCTTCAAAACAAAATGGCAGCCCCCTATGGGAAATAGCAAAACAGTGAGCTGTGAAAGGTGGGAAGAAGGGAACAGAACAGACAAAATAAAAAATGAAAACAGGTCAGCATCAGGTTACGCCAGCTACTTGTCATATAGGTTTGAGAAGAAGGGACTTTTTTATTACACTGATTCAGGTAGACTAGCATATCCAAATTTCAGGGGGAAAACATGTTCTGTTTTAGGATAGATCTGCTTTCTTAAATCCTCAATTTGATTAGCAATACTTACTGTGAGCAATTTCACATTGGCTTGGTCTGGTCTGCTGGGATCTTGTACTAGAGAGTAGCACAAAATTTTTGTTTATCATATCTAAGCCTAAGTGATCATTGTTTTTATTAAGATAAGCTATTTCTTTGGGAGGCTGAGGTAGGAGGAGCATTGTGAGTTCGAGGCCAGCTTGGCTACAACACGAGCGCAAGGCCAGCTTGAGCTACATAGTGCAACCCTGCCTCAAAAAAACTAGGGCTTGGAGTCTGGCTCAGTAGCTTAAGCACCTGTCTGGCAGGTGCAAGGTTGTGAGTTCAATCCATGGAGCCGAAAAAAAAAAAAACTATTTCTCTTTTACCTCCATTTTACCTATTTAAAAAGTTGAACCAACATAATTATACAAAAGGCCAATTAAGCACATTTCATAATGTCAAAAAAAGATATGCTAAGACCTTCTTTATCATAGACTAGGTTTACGAAGGTATCATGTCTAAGCCATCTTGAAAGTCTTGCTTAATGGCTAGCTTCCTTGGCTTTCCCACCTACCTAGTCTGTTGTGTAATTATTGTTCCCTGATGGTTTTCTCTTAAATTACCCCAGAGAGAAGAACAGAAAAAGCATTTCTATTCAAGCTCAGTTTCATTCAACCATCAAATCCTTGTAGAACAATGAAATCACAGTTTTGTGATTCTAATTCTCTGGTGCTTTCTTTGTTTTCCTGCCTTCTCTGACATATATAACTCCCTGGTGCCCCAAATCATGCAACGATATCTGCTAAATGTCAGCTATAGGAGAAACCATAGAAACCAAAGCATTTATTTATTGCCATAATGCCTAAGGTAAGTTTAGCTTCGGGCTGAGTGCAAATCTTTCTTTGACAGTGACATAAATTGTTTTCTTTATATCTGTGATCAAAACAGGTTAGAAGACTTAATTTACAATAAAAATTCAAAAGAATCTGAGCATGTCAAAGGTTTTTAAAGTGACAGAGGAGGATAGGGATAATATCAGTTAAATGGGTGTAATTGAAATTTGCTTTATTCTCATTTAAAGGACTATGAATTTCTATTGAACGTGGTAATTGGGCACTTAGGTTTATTTTATCAATCTCCCACTACAACAGGACAAGATAAAATATTAGCCCAAAGCAATAGAAGAGACCTCAGTACACATAATATTTCAACAACTTTTGGAAAATAGAAAACTAGATGGAGGAATCATACCAGAGGTGTAAGGGCAGGGGTAGAGGCACACAGAAGGAAGTACTGAACTGAAGACAGCCAGGTTTTACCTGCAGAATCCTGCAGCAGCAAAGGTCTTAGAGGAACCACATAACCTCACTGGGATGGACAGCTACCTCCTATCTTCCTCCAACAAGAAACACTAGGCTTAACAAAATCAGACCTTACCCACGGATCAAAGGGCATCTGAAGTAGGCAGAAATAGGCAGATATTCATAAACTATTTCTCCTCTTAAAACACCCATGGTAGTTAAAATCAAATCTTCAACTTCCATTATCAGCCCTAAGAAAGCCTCTTAGACAGCTTTCCCCCGTCATCCCTCTTTCTCACAAAATTTTTATATCCAAAATATAGATAGATACATAGATAGATATCTTGATATATATGTTTTCTATATATATGTGCTTTGTACATAAAGTTATGGAGCTCATTTTTTTTTGTTCAACGCAAAATTGAGAATGAATACATTTTTTTAAAGTTGAAAACTAAATTTAAAAAATTAAAAAGATAGTTGGAAGTGACTTTGTAAGTGTGTGATAATTTTTGAGAAAATTTCAGTGTGATTTATTTGTTTATATAAATTATAATGTATAAAGTTAACATTCAAAGCAGCAACATACAGTAATGCCCAGGGCTTCCAAAGCTTAAATTTTGAACAAAACTAACATACTTTAAGATAAAATTTCTTTTTTCATTGAATTTTTTTTGAGACAGTCTCACTATGAAGTGCAGGCAAACCTTGAATTTGCTTATATAGCCCAGGCTAGCCTTAAACTCATGGCAATCCTCCTGCCTCAGTCTTCCAAACGTTAAAATTACAGGCATGTGCCACCATGCCCAATTTAAATTTCTTTTTTTAAATTTAATCTCATAGGAATCATTTAAATGATCTTAACTTTAGACTTTTGCTTGATATGAGAAAATAACTTTTAACTTTAGTAACTGCTAAATATTCATTTTGATACTATTGATATTTTTCTTTTCAGTACTTGATATGTTTGCTTGAATAACTTTCATAAACTTGAATAATTATTCTGAATAACTTTTTTGTCACTTTTATTTATCAGTGCGTGTTTGCAGAACATAATGATTATATTTGTCATGGGGAGCTGGAACTGTTAAATGAAATAAGTCAGACATACAAGCTTAAATATCTCATGATTTCTCTTGTGTAAGAAGAGACAGAGATAGAGGGGGCATAGTATAAGATAAATAAGAAATATGGAGATCTTTTTCAAACAGATGGGGAAATAAGTGATGGAGAAAAGGGGAAGAAGAGAGGGAAGGAATGAAAATGAAAAGAATTGAGGGGGAAAATGATAATGAAAATAGTTTTTGCAAATGGGGAGGGGACTAAGAACTTCAGGGAAGGAAGGAATAGGGAATAAAAATATCTGTTTTTGAATAACTCTTAAGATATGTATTTTTATTTAATTCTCCAAGTCACACACATACACACAAAACAAAGGATAAAACTCAAATTACATCTACAAAGTAGCTGCTGGCAGACAAGAGACAAAATTCTGTAGGTCACCTCTTGTAATGTGCATTGGAGACAGAGTTACCAATTTAAAAAGGAAGCCATCTACTCATCATTATATATATTTTAAATATTTTTGATAAATTCAGTGTTGATGTTGCTTATGCAATACCCAAGAAAGCCCAACAACAGAAATTGAATATTAAGGAATGAGATTATGTCAAATAAGTTTGAGCTTCATAGCACAACAAGCCATCATGATATCTAAACATTTTCTTTCTTTCTTTCTTTCTTTCTTTCTTTCTTTCTTTCTTTCTTTCTTTCTTTCCTTTCCTTTCCTTTCTTTCTTTTTTCCCTTCATGTCATTTTCTTTTTTATTTTTTGTGATATTTGGAATTGTACCAAGGACTTTGCACTAAACTACATCTATCTATCTATCAGTCTATCTATCTATCTATCTATCTATCTATCTATCTATCTATTTATCTATTTGTCTATCTATCTGTCTGTCTGACTGTCTGCATTTCTACTAACAGGATCAGATCTCCCTAAGGCACTAAATTGCCCAGACTGGGCTCAAATTTAAGAGCCTCCTATTTGAGCTTCCCAGAGTGCTGAGATTATGGTCATGCATCTCCATACCCAGCTTATCTATGGATTTTTCATCACCCCATTAACAAATAAGTCCCATCCTCTCAAGAAAAATATCATCTCTGTAGTAAATATAGACCTTAAAGCAAAAAGTACAACAGTGTATCATAGAATTTACATGAAACTTAGAGCATAAAAGCCTTGATCTAGATAGTTATATGTCAACAAGTACTAAGAAATACAAAGATAAAAAAGGGAGATTGTGGCTAGCTCTAATTTGAAAGTGATTTCTATAGGAGAGAGTATTGGTGAGGTAAGAAAGACTGAAAGAATAGTTTTGGTTTGTTGGTTTAAATCTTGTGATCCTATTTTTAAAGTACAGTAATAGATTAGTTTAATAAAATAAAATATTTCAATGAAATATTAAAGAGTCTAACGAGATGCATAGTAGATTCTTGTTTATTAAAATCCATTTTAGACAAATCCCTTATTTATGTTTACACACAAAACTTTGTAAGTTGATGAAGGAAAATAAGGAGGGTTTGGAGTGAGTAGGGAATAGTAAAAAATAATAACGAACAAAGTAAAATAACTTCCTTTAGAAAGCAATTTACTTCCAATTCCTCTTCTGCTATTTATTTGCTGTGTTAACTTGGCCAATTGCTTTAGTTTCTAGAACTTGAAATCCTCTTTTATTAATAGTTTGTGATCATCATAAAACAGGTCCTGTCACAATGAAGCTTCCAATGTTCTTTTTAGCTTGAAGAAAGAAATTAACTCCCACTGTTTACCCAGCTGCTTTTACTTACTAAATCCTTGTTCACCTAATAGCTTTTAGGTCAAATGTTTATTTCCTATCCTTTCATGACCTTGAATTCTAACTCTATACCTTATATTTTTATTTTATTTTATTTTATTTTATTTTGAAGAAAATAAAACCAAACAAAACAGAACAAAGCAGATCAGAACATAACAATTCAAGTAACACCGGATTTCAAAACAAGACGACAGGAAATCAACAGTGGCTACCATAATGTCCCCTTTTTTTCTCTGAAATAGCTGTCCATACCTTCACATGCAATAAATTAAAACAAAACAAAATAGTATAAAACCAATCAAAACAAAAGGATGAGGGCCTTAGGGACCTTCAAAGCCAGATGATAGGAAATCAATAATGGCTACAATAATGTCTCTTGTTTTCTTCAAAATAGTTGTCCATACCTTCACACATATTGAAATCAAATTCGAGAAAACAGACTAAAACTAATCAAAACAAATACTAATTCTGTACCTTATATTCTCCCATTGTACTGTGTTATTTTTGTGGCAAGTATTAAATGTATTATATACTTTTTACATTTATTCATGTGTTTAATAATATCAGTTTTATCTCATATACTGCTCAGGATAGCAAGAATAATTATTACTTTATTCATACATACTCAAGATTTAAAATTAACCTGAAAAGTAGGAATAAAAGTAATTGGAGGTGTGTTAGGAAATACTTAGAGTTTATTTTTAGCATGAACACCAAATTTTGATAAGTTAGCTAGAAAAGTGACCCCTTATCAGGTCATTAAAAGAGTGAACACAGCTAAAAGAACTGGTCCTTTCTTTCAAGTTTTGGCAAATCATGTTAAAAAAATCAGGAATCTCTATTCTTGCATCACACACCATCATATTCAATAGAAGATTGTTTCTTGTCATTATTTATAAAAAGTAAAATTCGTCATCAGAATTCAGCTATTTTAAAAAGCATCATTCTCAAACAATTTTTAACTTATTTCTTTTCTTTCATTTTCCTTTCTTCTTTGTCCATAGTCCTAGTCTTTGTAGAAGGATGATTGGAAACCACTGCTTTTCACCGCTGCACTAAGTATGGTGAACATGTGCTGTCAATGGGATCTGAGGACTTATCTGAGACACTGTCTGTCCTGAAGAATTTGAAAAACATGGTATTTCTTTAATACATGTCTCAAAGAGAAAATATACTGCTTTTCATTGTCTTTTACACTTAGACTGCTACTAAAACTTGGATTGTTTTCATAGCCCAACACAATATTTCTTCCTTTTTCTCAAAGTCACAAACCTAGCCAAGACTCCAGTAATTTCTGAACTGGACTTACTTCTGCCTTATTTCCATGCTTCAGGAATTGCTGTCTGCCCACCACATCACACTACTTGCTACCACTAGCTTATAGTAGTTTTCCATAGCTTCTACATTTAGAATAAAAAATGTTCCCTCAAAACATTCTATCAGAGTTATCTCAAAGGCTTCACATCTCCCTTCCTTGCTTTTATTGCCTCATTTACTATCTACTCATAACCTGGAAAATAAACAGTTGAATACAGTCCACTCCAGTCTCTCTCAGCAGCTGTACCTGAACTTACAATGGCCTTTCTTTCTCAGCCTCCTCTTTTTCACTCTAGATGAGTCTACCTCAAGAGAACTATTCCAGTTTGGAAGCAGGAAACATGATTTCTAGCTTCCTCTTTCCATATCACTCTAGGAGGTAGAGGAAAGCATTTTTATGGAATCATTAACCAATTTTCTAATTTCCATAAATGCTGGTGGCCATATGTAACTCAGGGAGAGCAGGCCACACACACACACATGCTATCAACACAGTTGAGCATAGAGCCAACATCAGTCTGGATCCATGCCTTACATAAACTGGATAGCATCTACTGAATATGGAATATTTCTTTTGAAATAATTTTCAGTCCCTTTAAAATTACAAAACAAATCTTATGTAGCAATTGTTTTTTGTCATTTAACAAAAATATGCTCAAAATATAAGCAAAAAGGGTAATTTGCTAAAAGCAAAACATTTATCCTATGACATACAAGGAAGAGAAATGCAGTTGGGCCTCCTAAGGGGCATGTACATTCTCCTGGGCCACAAGATCTCCCATCAACTCTTTTACTTCTCAGTCTTCTTTCTCTCTACAGAAAGGCATTCTCTGCTTTTCTTATGCAGCTAGCAAACTTCACGTTGGACTCTCTGAATCCCTCTCATGAAATCTACTGATCCATACATAACTCCATCTCATCATCTTTACCCCAGAGACTACATCATGAGAACTGAATCTAACTGAGTACATCCTGTAGAAAGAGTTTTTCTAAGTTCAGACTGAACAGATTTTTCCCAATGAAGCCTAAGACTGGGAAAAACTAGAGTCAGAAAGAATGACCCTCATTTTTAGAAGACACAACACTCAAATGAATATTAAAGAAATATGTTAAAAATCAATAATTTGCTTGTTAATTTTCTCTCTTCTCAACTCAATAGGTTACAAAATTTCTGAAGGCAGGATTTTTTTTTCTGCAGTATTTTGTTTACTACCCAAATGCCTAAAACAATATCTTGCAGTAAATTTCTGCAAAATGAAATAATAAAAACATTTGGATAACGATGACAGTGGTAATCTTAGTAAGTACAAATTAAATTAAGTACAAAATAATAAGTACACAGGGGAGGTTATAATTTCTGTGATAGAATATCTATAATATTTGGCATTTCTTGTTTCCATTTAACTTTCTATCCAACTATTATTTTTGAAATAACGTTCTTAAAAAAACCAATCAAAATTATTTATCTTAGAATATTCAGTCTCAGACTTTTGCAAAAGAGCATGAAACCAAGAGGTGAAGGGAGAGAGAAGAGGGGAGGGAAAGAGGATTAACAAAGATTTAAGATGTGCATGCAAACGCACCAGCTATCCCTGATAAATGTAAATCTTGTATATTGAAAACATGCACTCACAAAAAAGAAAACAGTATTTAGCCTTAGCATAATTCTTGCTTTGTAATGGGTGTACATTTATGGAATGAGTGAAATGGATAAAGCAAGTTTCATTCTACTTTTAAAGCCAAAAAATGTAGCACAAATATTAGGTTGACATTTTTTATCATAGTAGAACTTTAGGAAAATTATCTTGGCAGCCGTATTCAGGATATTGAGACCATTGGAGGTGAATAAGAAAACTAGTAAGCTGACTTGTGAGTTTAGATAAGATCCATATGACCTTAGCTTTTTCATTATCTTTTTGTAGCAGATTCTGAGTTCACATTTAATTTTGGTTTCTCTGTAATCTTAAAAGGGATAAAACTTGTAGCAATGTGATTTGTTTTTATTTAGTCTATGTTTCTATTACTGTCTCCCTTAGAGCACTTTTAGATTAGGAGTATGCTACAACTGGATTTGAAATGTCTTCTTAAGATCCATAGGTCAAATGTTTGGTCCCCATGATGCCATTTGGAAGATAGCAGAGCCCATGAGTGGCAGGTCCTCATGGGATGTGCTTTGGTTGCCCTCCAAAACGACTGTGGGATCCTGGTCTTTGTCTTTTCTCTTTTGTTGCCCCTTACTCAAAATGTGAGTCATTTTACTCCATCACACACCCCTGGTATGATAGATAACCTTGACGCAGACCCAAAGCAACTAGTCATGAGATGGAACCTCCAAAACTGTAACTCTAAATAAACCTTCTCTCATAAATCATTTCAGGTGTCTTGTTAGAGTAACAGAAAGATGAATAATACGATACGGTAGTTTATGTTCATTCCAAGGAACTGCCAAAAGGTTTGTTAAATCTAATATGCATTATTCAAAATTCAACAAATGACAAATAAAAATAATTTTAAAGCACTCTGATGCAGGAAAGATTTTTGGCTTCTTATGCCAAACCTATGAGAGTTTACATAATAGAATTTAGCCAAAAGAACGTATGTATAGATATAATGTGAAATTCAGCAATTTTCTCACAAATTCTTTATGTGTAGACAACTTAATCCTACTAATATTTATCTAATTGTTTATCAAGTATAAAGATGAATATGAATATCAGATACGGTCTATATGGAACTTTTAATTTATTAAGTAGAGTGAAAGAGAGTGGGTGATAATAAAGTACACCATGATCATAATGTCTGACAATATTAAATCAGTTCCATATATTGTTAAAGCTTCCAAAACAACTGTGCAATTTTAATTCAAGTATAGAAGAATTTTATCTAAAGCATGAAAGTGGTTATGAAGTATAGAAAATGTTCATGGACAAAGCACTTTTGGAATGGCCCATGAAGAAGATCTATAAAATAGACTAATTTGAAATTGGGAAAAAGATTGAAGGAAGAAATATAATGGCAGGAGAAATTATAGCCAATTCTGAGGACCAACAAGTTGTCCAACTTGGCTGGATGGAATATTATGCAAAAGAATGGCAAGAAAATAAGTTTAAAGAGATAATAGCCCAAATTGCTCATTATAATAAATACCTGTACTCTGTTACTAATTTGGTAGATTTCTTAAAACAACATTGAAATTTCATATTTAGTGATAAACTATAACATGAACAAGATGGCACAATATTTTAGGAGCCATTACTAGAGAGTTCCTAAGGCTCACAAAGCAGTTAAGCCACTGATGACTCTTAAAGATATAAATTCATAAGGGCTGGGAGTGGAGCTGACATCATGGACATGATCGGGAAGTAGAAAATGTGTGTGTGGAGAGGCTAGACAAGAGACAATTCAGAAATAGAAACTATACTGCAAGATTCAGCATCTAATGGGAGAGGAAAAGTAAGGGAGAGATGATGCCATACTGTGATGTAGAATTCTGTTTGAATATTATTCATGAATTTTAGAATACTGAGATCTATAAACTAGGAAACAACTTGAAGGCGATTCACAAACTTAGGAAAGTAGATGAAATTTCTAATGAAAAAGAAGCTAATGACAGAATTCCAGATGAGTATGGGGAAAAAAGTTATAGAGGGAGGCAAAAGAGTGTTAACAAAAATACAGGCATTGTATCATATCCAGAAAGGAAATAGTGGATTGAAAAGAGGGCAACTGAGTTGGCATTTAGGAAGCTAGTGTTGGTCATTAACAGCATATTCATGTAGGCTAGTTGTATTTATAAATAAATTGCAAATAGTGAAATGAATCAGAAGTAGATACTAAGACATTAGTTGTAGTTAATTTTGACTGTATTTCTAGTAATTTTAAAAGTAAAGAGAATAAGAAGAGAACAAGATCATGGTAGCCTGAAATCCAAAGCAACTTCTATTTCCTCCTTATTTGCTTCTCCAGTAGAAGTAAGTCAGTTTGATATTTTGCTTTATCTACATACATATAGATCTATAAAACAGTCTTTGAGAGTATGAAATGATTCATTAGCCTTTGCTCTAATTAAAGGTTATAGGATTTTTGCTGTAATGACCCACTGGTATATGAATACATATGTGCAAAAAACCTTCAGATAGACAGCTGCTTTCACTGTTCATTCTTATATTTGAGGTTATTTTCTTGACAGAAATACCATTTGGCTGTGAATCTATCATCATTAGAAGTGAAATGATGGTTTGTAACAGAACACATATTCTCCTTCTAGAAAAATGATAATCGTTCCATCTTAAATTTTCATATTCTGGAACTAACTTTCTCCCATATCCTACTGTTCTTTTATAACCACAGGTTTTTTCTACTGGTCAGTCATTACCAACTTTACACACTGTGAAAATACAGTGCAGTTTGTGTGAAAAGGTATTCATGTCACCAACCAACACATTCTAGGGCCCACAGTTGCTGAAATAGCTCAGCGCATTGACTTCATAGCACTCTTGTGTCTCAGCAGCACATAGCCAAATATTGTTTAGAAAACACTTATAGTCTTTGAACTCCCAGAGGAGGACCTTAGCACAACTACATGCGAGTATTTGAGTCCTAGCTGAGGAATAATCACCCACTCCCCAGTCCCATGTAAAACAATTTCTAGTTCCCAAAGCCACCTGGACACTGCAGTTGTATTTATCAGATCAGAAATCTCTCCCTTAGGGTTACAAAGGGCCAGATAGTAAATTTTCTGTAAAGTACCAGATAGTACAATTTTTAGGCCTTTCAGGCTAGCATATAGTCTGTCTTGCAACTGTTGAACTCTGATGTGGTACAAAAACAGTCATCAGCAATAACTGAGAGACTTATGCAGTCTCTGTTGCAACTTGTTTGACTTTGATGTGGTATTGTTTTGTGAACTTCATTGGTTTAAGAGTTGCCTTTTGGATACATCTAGGTGAACTATAGAGCTGTGATCTCTGCCACATTTGGCCTCTGCTCCTTTCTTCTCTGGTGCCATTCCCCTAGTCTGCCTCCTGGTTATCATGGTTCAGCAGCTTTCCCTTAACAGACCCTTCAGCCATGCCATTTCTGCCTTGAAGCCATTCTACCATGGACTGAATCCCTTGAAATGATGAGTTAGATAAACTTCTCCTCCTTAAATTTGTGAGTTTCAGATATTTCACTTGAGCGATGTAAAAGGTGACCAACATAAATTATTTTATCCTAGGGCCTCAAATACCAACTAGTCCAAGAAGTATAGATGGTTAAATGATACAAACTTTCTTGCCCTGTCACTAAATACTCTTTCTCCTATCTAACTTCTCAGATACTCAAAGGTAAAAGAGCTAAATATACCAGCCTCAAATTATCTTTTGCTGTGGTCTGCAGGAGCACACTGTTCTGCTTCCTTTTTAGCTTAAAATCTCAGTGTTTAAAGTCTAAAACATTACAGGTGAATAAAAACACTGCAGTGGGTTGGTTACTGGTGGTCAACTTAAACACCAGCTGAACTGATTCAGTGTGGTGCTGAGTGTGGGTGGCCCACCTGAGAACTGTTGCCAGCATAAAAAGGGGATCTGGAGAGGAAGAGTAGTGTTTCGGGTTCTCGTGAGTGGTGGTGTTGTTTGGAGCTGTTGGTTCTCCTGGAGGAGTTTGTCATGCTGCCCTCCCTGACATGAATTCGGCTGTTACCATCAAAGGAGCTTGGAACCTTGTTGCTGAGAATGGCTATGGTTCACTTTGGGGGAACTCTGGTCCTTACTTTGAGCATCACTTCCTGGATCCAGAGGAGATGACGTGTGCTGTTCAGTCTCCAGGGGAAACTTGTCATGCTGGCTTTCTGATATGAAGTCAGTTGTTCTAATTGTTGGAGGAGCTCGGGACCTCACTATTGCTGAAGATGGCTGTGGTACTTTTCAGGGGAGTGCTGGTCCTTATTTTAAGCATCACTTCTTGGCTCAAGTACAGAGCCCTCAACCTCCTGGCACAGATCCTTCACCCCACTAGCATAGACTTTCAAGCTTCCACCGTTGACCTTTGAGCCTTCACAGTGCAGACCCATGAAATAGACTTGCATAAGTCATTGTTGCGGGCTCTAGGTTTTCAACTGAACTCATGCAGGTTATTGCTATAGGATCCAAGCCTTCAGGTGGATTTTCTAGGTCTTTAGTATTGTGGATAGATTTCCTACACTTTCTTTGTATTTGACCTCTTAGGTGATTATTATAAATAATACTATAAATTATGTGTCCTGTATGTAATTGTTCTCCTTGCAACCCCTGTCTACAACACAGACTACAAATAGGATACCTTGTAATCTGGTTCTACTCAGTCTGGCCTTCAAAAAGTTACCACTATGCATCTTAAAGTTTTCCCTTTGAGTGATGTCTTCCCAGCAGTGCATCAAAGACTCTTTATACCTGCTGAGATCATCATTTTCAAATCACATAGTGGAAATTGAAGTCTGAGAAATATCTGTTTTAGCTATTTTCCATATTGAAGATACAATGAAGTTTCAAAATAAGCCTGCTTTAGAAATAATTTGAAAAATACCTATTTCACACATGAGGAAGCAAGTTCAATGAAGTAAACTTCCTTGTTAAAGATCATATAGCTGATTAGCACAGAGTCAAGATAATATGTCTGTTGCACTATTTTGTTCTACTTCGTCTTAATATCCACAATAGTCAATCTCAAGCTATGTTGTGACTTTCAAAGAAACATAAATACAATTAGTTTTAAAGAGTTCTAACAGAGTTCATAAGACCATTGCTATTTTATACATTGTTCCAAACTAAATCTTCTATTTCATTTTTCTGGTATATTAGAATATGTTTTCTATAACTTGTATCTTGGAATCTCACTAAATTCATTTACTAATTCAAGTGCTTGTCTATAGATTCTTTGCAACTTTCTCTCTATATAATCATGTTGTCTTCAAGTAACGTTTCCTAAATCTTTCACAATTAATATCCATCAGAAACACAAAAATCAAGCTGGGTGTGGTGGCGCACACCTTTAATCCCAGCACTCGGGAGGCTGAGGTAGGAGGAGCATTGTGAGTTTGAGGCTGGCTTGGGCTACAACACCAGCGCAAGGCTGGCCTGAACTACGTAGTGCGACCCTGCCTCAAAAAACCTAGGGCTGCGAGTTTAGCTCAGTGGCTTAAGTACCTATCTGGCAGGTGTGAGGCTGTGAGTTTGATCCCGGGTGCCAAAAAAAAAAAAAAAAAAAAGCACAAAAATCTATATTTTAATGAAATAGACATATTTGAAAGGGAAGAAGAAATGTAAGGCAATTATTCTATATGAATTTTAAAAATAGAATCAAAGATTTATTTTCTCTGCAAGAGAAATAGTTATTGTAATAAGCTTTATTGGGAAAATCACAGAAAATTCAGGATCTTGTGTTCTCATGCTTAGAGTTTCAGGGTTTTGACTGATTGGAGTAATCATTTGCAAAGTCTGAGTTTCCACACAATGTTTATTTTATCAACACTCTAGGTTATCTTTGGGTTTTGGGGCCATGGTGTCATTATCTTGTGTTAACTCCCAAGAGAGAAAGGAGACTGGCTTGGATTATCATTTAAACAGTTTTCACTGTGCATACATATTGTATCCTGAGTCTTCTGCTGATTAGATCTCTGGATACCACAGACAGTTTAAAGGTGAGTGACAAAATGATTTAATTTCCAATCCTAATGTTTTAAAATTGTATATCACATTTCCAACAAACTTTCCCTTTCATGCTTGAAAGTACATTAATCAGACTATAGTCATTTCTTTGTCTTGCTTTTAAAATAAGAACTAGCTACTTTGTTTAAATCTCATAAAAAGCAGTGGCTCATGGTTTTTTAAAGAAATGCCCTGTTAGAGGACATTTGAGATCCAATTTCACCAGGAGTAAAAGTACAGAAACTGCACAAAAGGAAAGAACAACTGGGATGGGAGAAAGGAGAAAAGAAAGAAGGCAATATACATACATACATATTTATATATATGCACACTGTATACATATATATATACACACACACAAGATAGTTAAGATAATTGTACTACTCATTCTATTAGTTCATTTAAAGGAGTAGTTAGTGCTTATATTGTTTGATCAATTTTGCATGCCTATATCTGGTAATCTGAGCAACTATTTTGAAGACAGAAATATGCAATATAATAACCATTGTTAATTTCCGATCATCTTGTTTTGAAATCCTGTATCATTTTTATTGTTTTTTTCTCTTTAAAGTGAAAAAAATAAAATAGCAAAGCAAACATACACTTTAGCCAAGGTCACTCATGATACTGGACTCCTCAGGCTACTCCAGCATTGGGAATATCATTTTTTTGAGCCTCTGGGGTATGCATACAGGGAAAAGAAGGAAATCAAAGATTCAAAAAGTTTACAAGAAGATTTAGAAGAAAAACCTATAGTTGGGGATAAATTAGAGCATCTTCTAAAATCTGTTGGGTCAGATGTGCTGAACTGCCCTGAAGAATTACTGCTTATGTGAGTAAAATGCCTCAAAAAGTGACTGGTTATGAAGTAGGACAGACTTCCATTTTAACTAGAATTCTCCAGAGCCATCTTCAGTGGCTCACTGAGGGCACTGACTTTTAGGAAGTTCAAGAGAGGATAGCATTTATGAGAAAACTGTAAAATTATCACTTTTCTACCATGGCCCTAAAGTGGAAGATTTTCCTCTATTGTCTCTCTCTATCCAATCTTTTGTTCCACATTTGAGTGAGTATAATAGTAATGAGGAAAATGCCTGCATGTAACTCAAAATTAATAAATAAGGAAACATGATATATGGTAGACAACAGTAGAAAATGAACCATTTTCTTTATTTTAATTAAAATTATCCTTTTAACATAAAGTAATTTTTCTTCATAACACAAAAATGTTAAAGGAGAAGCTACCAATTAGTTCTTTTATTATTGTTGTATAAGTTTTGATGTTGCTATATTAAATTATATCATTTTCTCAATTGCCTCACAACATTTGTAGACAAGAAAAGATCAGAATATTTTACAAGGGTTCTAGTCTCACAGTTTTTGATAATAGTTGGAATTACACCCACCATACCTTCAAGCTTTTGAAACTTAAAACAATATCTGATGAGAACTGAGATTTTCTTGTAATTTCGTTTCTCCCAATTGTGCTCATGCTGATTAAACAGATACTTTAAGAATTTATTTTTTATAATTGAGAGATATATTCTTGGTAATATCTCTGTCTTCTAATTTTTAGTAACAAAAAAGCAAACAAACAACTAAAACAACAAAATTTGTTTAGTTTTCTTTGCTGGAAATATCCCCTAGTTAAGAAGAGCTAAATGTTGGTAGTTGAAACTGGAGGGGAAGGGGTCTTTAATCTGTCTGCCGGTTGACAGAGAAGCTTCATACTACTTAGGAACTTCAGCTTCCAAGGACCCTGAAGTCAGTGAAAAACCATCCAATCTGGAATTTGGGTTAGATATTTAAAATGCACCATTCAGCTGATCATAACCTAAATTCTCTCTGGTCACTTTTGTTTCAGCGTCCTATGGTTCTGTGATGCTGAGGAAAACCAGGAAATGTGAATTGCTTACCAGGAAAGTGTAATCAGTAGGCAAGTGGAACAATCTCTAAAAGAGACTCGTTTTTACAGCCTAGGACTGTAGCAATGTATCCATGAGCTGAATAAAAAAAAAAAGAAAAGAAAAGAAAAGAAAGAAAAAGAAAGAACATTTTACTACAGAAGCATGAGTAGTACATTCAATGTCTGTCTACTTTCCCTAGACAGTGATAATGGTTTATGTTTTTTATATCTCACTAAATGCCCTGCTACACACAATCGATATTCAAATATGTGTTGATTTCATTTTAAATTGAAGGACACATCCAGTTGTATGTAACAATGAACTTGGTTGCTTTTATTCCAACATTTTCCTCTGAGCTTAGAGAAGAGTTTAAAAAACTCCTGATTTATTAATAAGAAATGCAGTCATTAATGAGCATATTGGTGAAACAATTCCTATATCTATCCTAACCAAGATTTATAAAATTATTAACTCACTTTATTTTAAGAATCTTTTCATTACAAATAAGAAGCATAAGCTAATCACATTAAAATACAATCAGAAACTCACTCTCTTAGACATTTGGAAAATCTGTATTTCAGGAGGGCAATTTGACAGTATTAGAAATTTTAAATTTACAAATCATTTAACAGAGCCATTATTAGGAGTGCATATGTTGGCTCCATGGTTATATATTATAATTACAAGATACAGAAATTAGAAAGATAGTACACTATATGTGCTAAATGTCCACAATGTAGATAATGGTTAAAAACAATACAGTACATTTAGGTGATATAAAACAGTACAGCCATTAAAATGAATGAAATATATATGCACCTATTCATATGAAAGATCTTCAAAGCTTATTATAACTTGAAAAAAGTGAAGTACAAACTCATATATCACATTATCCTTTTGATGTATATATTTAATGAATATGTGTAAGTTGCTGTGTGGAAGAATTTTTCATCCACCTATTTAAAAAAAAAAAGAGAAAACAATGATGTTAAGTGGAGAGAATGTCCAATGACAGGTACCCAAGAACTGAGGTTTTATAGTTTTCATTTTATTATATTTAAGTTTTTTAAAAAAGTGAATTATTGTTGCTTTAATGTCAACAGAGGTTTTCTAATTTGTTTTATTATAGGGTGTTTTCTTCATACATTTCTATATTTTAGAACATAGTAAATGTTTTTAAATAAAAAGTGAACTAAGTAAATTGTAAAGTGTTTTAAAAATAAAGGTGAATCTTTAAAAACCTACTTTTTATTTCAATCAATTATTACAACAAACTAGAAATGAACTAGTTTTGCTACAAACTGTCATTCACTAAAACAGTGAGTAATCACTGAGCAGATGGGTCCAGTTCTAAAATCTATGAGATACACATAATCTGGCAGAAATATTCATAATAATATTATGTGGAAGTAGCAGCAAGGATGGGATTGAAATTATATTATTCATATTTTATTAAGACCCATTCCTAAAACTATATCCTAAGTTTAATCAAGTCAACAAATATTTATTCAATACATGCTATGCTTTCTCTCTTTCTTCAAAAAACTGAAGTGAGGGGAACTGACAAAAAAATCAACCACCATTATGTTCAAATTCTAGTGAAAAGATAAAGGAAAAAGAAGGTATTTATTTTAATTTAATAAAGTGTACATTTGGAGGAGATGTCTATGGAGAAAAATAAGGCGGTGAAGAGGAATTTTAAAAACTACAGGAAAATTATAATTTAAAAGATGATGGTCATAAGTCTGATTTTATTTTTCACATGCAAAGTAAGTAATGCCATATTTCTAAGTATTTTGCACATGAATAGCCTCATTTAATATCAAAATATGTTTTCAGTGTTAATTTGCTATGATTCTGTACTAAGCGTTGTTCTAAGCATTTTCTATCAGAAGTCCTACTGAATTCTAAGAAAAGTCTTATGAAGAAGGTAAAACTATTATTTTACTGATATTTAAATGAAGACACAGAAAAGTTAGGTGAATAGCATTTTACTTTTTAAATGAAAATATATAATTACAGAGACAATTATTTACGTATGTATACGTTAATTTATGTATGCATTTATATGTATATATTTCATGCTACATATCTGATTAGAATTAAGATCAAACTGGCAATGCTGGGGCACAGAGATGATTTTGTAATAATTCACAGATGCTCAAGGTCCACAGTACACAGGAGGGAACCACAGGGTCGAAGTTCTCATTGGCGTTATCTGGATCAAACCTTCCTGTGACCTGCGTGGTGAAATTTCAAGTGCCTTGATGTTCCACTAAAATGATAATTAGTGCTGTTAAAAACTCAGCAAAACAATATGACTCACCTGAGAACCAGGAGTGTTTAGTTCTCCCTTACTATACAGTCTCAAAGCTGTCACACTCCTCTGAGCCTCCTTCTCACTTCTACAAGGCTGAGTTTGACCTGTCCAGTTCTAAACTTTATGGCTCTATAGGTAGAAGAGAAGGGCAACAAACTCTCTTTATCAGGTTTTCTAGATGCTAGGAAATGAGCCAAAACTCCCCAGACAGCAGCTCCTTCCCAAGTCCTAGAAAAGTTTAAAAAGCTATACTGTACTTCAAGGTTCTGCCCACACAAAATGAGCAGTTGTTTTGAGAAATCTATAAAATGAAGTGACTTAGAAATACATACCACATACTTGTCTCATATTTTATCAGTACAGTTCAAAGAAAGTTACTATACTCTATACTGGGTATCATAACTGTGGTAATCTCTAAAAAGAAAACTTCGAAAGTACAAATTCTGCTCAGGAGCATATGAGTCTATGTATTAATTTGCCTTCATGAAGATAAACAAATGCAGATGTTTCCAAACTCATATTTGAGTTTGTGACGCAAAATGACTTACAAAGTTTTATCCCAACAAACCCTGGATATGTACTGTATTATGCCATTCCATTTCAGGACCTGAAAATAGTGTAGCCTCTCAAGGCATGGCTGGACATTCCGTCTTTTATTTCTTCCTGCTGAGCATTGTGATTGATGGGGGCCAAACGTGCTTCTGTGATCACTTTCCCTGGACTCAGTGGTCCAGCTGCTCAAAAACATGCAATTTTGGAACCCAGAGCAGACGGAGGTGGGTGTAAGATATGTAGCTTTTTTTTTCTTTTGTCCTAGGAGACCTCAAAAAATTAAATCAGCTGCATCAGAAATACCACACCAAGCAGCGAAAAACTGTATCTCAAACAACTTGAAAATTTGATTTGAATTGAGATTTTTCCTACATGAAGTTGAAATGAAATCCACTTTTTTCTCTCTACAAAAACAAAGGATTTTGAAGAAATTTAATTAAGAAGCTGTACAATATTTTCAGTTGACTAACTTATTTAGAATTGCTACTCAAGCTCTTTTTCAATCAGCATATAACTTTGCTTGCCTATAGTTAGTGAGTTAATTATAGAGAATTTTCTGCTCATTAAACTGAGTCTAACAGGACCTCAATTGAACAGCACTGTTAGTTATTAGTTCAATTGTTGGCATATACAAATGGCAACAAAACTGTGTTTACTCGACAGCATTTAATAATTCAACATTTTCACCAATTCAGACTACTCATCCCCCACGTTTCCCTAAAACTGATAAACGTTTCTGTAGTGGAGGTGCTCAGAGAAACTGAGGGAGAAAGATACAAAGTTAATGTGCTTTAAACATTACGGGCCTTTTTCTTATTTTAAAAAAGCATTTTTACATATGTAGTGCAAATCTCATCAAACTCTCCAATTGGCTTCCATCTACTAAATATGTGAAAACAGCACCACTTATGATATTCCTCTACTCAAGAACCCTTTAGTAGCTCTTTATTGCCTACCAAGTAAAGAATAATACATGCCATCCATCCCAATCATGTATTCCTTCTGGGTCACATAAGGCGCTCCCCAGAGGCTTATGCTCCCTTCTACCTCTAATTTTTGTTATCCCTCCAACTGCTCTTCCCTTTTTTCTCAGAGAATTCCCATGAATTTTTTTCAATATGTCACTCTTCGGCCACTTTGTCTTGGAATTTTTGGCTCCACATCACCCTGACCTTATTTCAACCATTGTACTTATCACATTTTATTGTCATCTTTTAAGCAATGTGCAGGAATTTTGATTTCTTTTCCTTCCATTGCCTTTCAGGATATCCATCAGGGCGTGCGTCACAGATGTGACCTGTGCAGTCACACCGTCCTCCACACATAGAAGGGCTCCTTGTGTGACTTAGTTCTGCCATCACTGTCAAAAAATTTTCACTTCAAAAGATGTCTCCCATGCTTATTTTGTACTGGTCCCTCCAAACTATGGAACTGGTCCTGAGTTTCATAAATTTATATCAATTATATATATGTCAACCTGCTTGATTTTCCATGAAACTTCCTTTCCTTTTATTTTTGTAAATGCTCAGTGATATTTTTCTTGTAAAGTTGGAACCACAGTGAATACACACATATTAACTTTTTCCTCACTATTACAGACAAATAGTAGCAAATAATTACTTTTGGGAGAACTCGTGTGACCAGCTTTGCACCAAACAGGAGACCAGAGTGTGTAACTGGCAGGCGTGTCCTATCAACTGCATCCTGGGAGATTATGGGCCATGGTCAGACTGTGACCCTTGCCTTGAAAAACAAGTAAGTGATTCATGGGATGCCCAGGGAACCGAATTATAATAAAGTGCTTTCTTAACACTCAGAAACAATACAGAAATGTTGAGTTGCTTCAACTTCTAAAAGTAAACTATCCCAGTTTCCACGGAGAAAAACTTTGTTGAGCAATATTCAGAGGTTCAGGATCAGGGTGAAGAAGGAAATTCTACCTTCACAATTGCTCTAGTATTTATCTATGTCTGAATTCCACTGCTTGTACCTTCGCTTTTTAAAGCAAAAGCATGTAGTGAAAAATAGAGATTTTAGCCCAATGCTTAAAACTAAACAGAAACAAGGGAAATGAATCAGAAGCCTGACTGAATGCTTCCTCTCAGTGTTCTGACCCTGTGGGGGTAGTCCTTCAATTTGTTTATTGTTCCCAGTTGAGTTATCGACCTACTTTATGCTCATTCCCATAAGGGCACTGACCCTTTTGAATGTTAGTGGGGGTGGGTACTGAGAGTCCACGCAGTGAATAAGGAAAAGAAACTCATTTGTGGAGTATCCCTTGAATGAGGGCAAGTGTTCTAGTCCCCTTACACCTATCACTTTATTCAAATGCTAAATCCTACTCTGTTTTCCTGCCTATTTTAAACATAAGCAAATTAAAGCTCATTAGGGGTTGAATAATTCCCCCAAGAATACACCATCAATTAATAAAATAGCTGAATTTTTAACTTAAGATTTTGATTTCAAAGTCAGTACTTGTTAGTCCTGTAATATTGCTATCTTCACCTGATTCTTCATTTTAGTACCCACCATTTAAAATCTTTTAATGCATGGAGAAAATGTCAACCTTGGTTTCCATGGTGACTTCTGTATGCAAAAGAAACTTAAAATCCTTTCACATTTATCACTTTGCACTGCCTTTGAGATATAGGACTATTGTTATTGCCTGGCATGATTTATTGCACTCAGGAGAATCTCAATGTAAACATTTGTCTGTTTTGATGTTGATGGAATTTAAAATATATAATTAAAGAGTTAGAAGTCTTAAAAATCGTTTTACCCCTCTTTCATATTGCAGATCAGGAAACTGAGGCCCCAGAAGTGCTTTCTTCACTAAAAATACACAATAATGAAACTGAAAAAATGTTGATAGATTTTAAGAAATATCATTATAGGAAAAACTCACCACTGTGATTGAGAAGCAGCATTTTCTTAGATGCATTTTGACCTTGACCCTGCCTTGGTGTTACTTACCTTTCTCTCCTTTCCTTTTAGACTAAGGTTAGATCTGTTTTGCGCCCTAGTCAATTTGGGGGACAAGCATGTACTGAGCCTCTGGTGACATTTCAGCCATGTATTCCATCTAAACTCTGCAAAATTGAAGAGGTTAACTGCAAGAATAAATTCCGCTGTGACAGTGGTAATGTACTTTTGTAGTGTTCACTGAAGTGACCTGACTAAATCAAAGTTCCTCCAGCTGACTACCAGTAGAAGCTATGATAAAGAAACTTCACTTCATTCTAAGGTTGGGGGAAGAGGGCTGCTAACTCTGCTACCAAAATATTCACAAGTGAAATTACACCTTTCAAGTTATAACCATTTTGATCACTTTCTTAATTCATTTGCTCATCAGTTCGTGGTATTCAGGTCCCTATATGTAGGCAAATGTTTTTTTATTGATAATTACAAAACTATAATGTGGATAACTGAAAAGAAATGACATGTTAAAAAGATTTTCAATATAGTTAACAATAGTGAGGTACAATATCAGGAGAATGACTAGAAATGATATGACAATTTTCTTGATTGGTTCCAAAGGTAAATCCAAAAGATAAGATCAGAATGATTTTAATAATGGCACTACCTTCAAAACCAATACTTATTCAGGAACATCTGGTATTTACATTTTATTAAATTATAATCGAATATTAAATATATTAAGCATAGGCATTCTCTTGTTAATTAACAGCTCTTCAAAACTTACCACTGAATAATATTTCTGCAAACTTTTCAGTAAAGGTCCAGATGGCCATGTGGGCCATATGATCTAGCTTTCTGCCACTCAGGTCTGGTATTGTAGCACCAAAACTGTCCTTGGTAGTATATAAACAAATGAATGTGACTATGTTTCATTTAAATTTTATTTACAAAAACAGGTGTGGGTCAGTTTTAGTACAGAAGTCATACTTTCCTAGTCAGCTGGAAGTTATAATAAATGAAATGTTAGATAAATAAATCTGTATCATTTCTGTGTGATTTACTATCTAATGAAAAGTAAAGTATTTGTAGTTTGCTAGCAAATTTTATATTCCATGTTGAACTGGAACTAGACCTTGGAACTAATGTTTTTAAAACTCTTAACCTGACTTCTTGTCTTCAGTTTTTCCAAAAGTTTCTGAATGTCAGACAGCAATGCTTTTGCCAGGTATTTTTTCTTTTATGTTATACCACAACTTTGGGTAACAAGGGTAGGATTTGAGTAGTGAGGCATATGTCTCTGTATAAATAAGGTCATGTCACAGATTGACTTAGGGGTATATGAGCATAATCTTGATTGCAATAATTGAGAGTAACACAGACTTGAAAGATTACTTCTACTATTAAAAGCAAGAGTTAAAACCAAAGCGCATCTGTTAGAAGCTCCAAAGACAGTTTTTACAACAAGTAACCAAGAAATATTTCTTTATGCAGTAGATGATATGAAATTGATTCTAAAAGAACTATTTTTAGGGTAGGGAAAACTTGCACAAGCTTTAGATTCATTCATTGCTCACCAATAAATCACAATTGATTTCACAAAAATTAGCGGTGTAAATACAGTGACCATTTTACCTGAAATGCTGTATGTCCACAATCACTGATAAAACTTTGAATCATTCATGAGTTCACAAGGGATTGGTAAGCAGCTACCACCTTGAGCTCACTGCTGCCCAGACTTCCTCACCCCAAACCCCTTGATATCCCTATAATCCAGCCACTAACTGGTGAATTCCTAGCAGGGTTATGGTTGGCATCTTTTCTGATTGGGTGTTAAATATTCTATTGAAGGTGATATGCTATTAGAATCTCCTAAAATCATTCACTAAAGCCATTGTGAGTAAGAATGAGAGGTCAGATGGATGATTATTAGTCTCACTCAGGATATTTGGCTCTCACTTAAAAAAATAGTCAGAACTAATAGTATGTCCTAAGCAAGCTCATCTTTTATTTCTCCCTCTGGATTGTTTATCACTTTAATGTACACATGGATTTTTGAGAATCACCCATGAAGCTAATTCCCATACGCTGTGCCAACATCTCTTTAAAAGTCCTAATTTTAAACATAGAAAACTAGAGAATTTGTAGCTGGTTAAGTTGATATAGATAGGAAAAACATGTGCAATTTATAAATGACTGCAGAACTCCAAACGTCCATATATATATATATATAGTAGTCCTCCCTTTTCTACAGCTCCATTTTCACTGTTTCAGTTATCTGTAGTGAACCACCATCCAAAAATACTAAATGGCAAATTCCAGAAATAAACAATGTATAATTTTCAAACTGCACGAAAAGTAACAAAATCATGCATTATTCTACTCTGTCCTCCCCAGAACCAAATCATTCTTTGGTTAAGTTTACCCTCTGCCTATTATTCTTGGTTACCAGATCTACTGTTGTGCTATAGCAGTGCTTGTGCTCACAAAACTCTTACCCTACTTAATAATTGTCTCCAAAGACCCCAAAGCGCAAGAATAGTGATGGTGGCAATTTGGTTATGCCATAGAGAAACCAGAAAATATTTCCTTTAAATGAAAATGTAAGTCTTGGGTTTAAGGATTTTTAAAAATAGTATGCTGATGTCAAAAAATTGTGGATAAAAATGAATCTTATCCATGAAATTGTGAAGAGGAAAAAAGAATCCATACTAATTTTGCTGTCACAACTGAAAGTGCAAAATTTTGGGAAAGATATATGATGACTGCTAGTAAACATGAAAAGTGCATTAAAATAGAGGTTTGGTATTATGTGGAATTTAACACCATGACTCGAGGTCTTGAAACCCATCCCTCATACATAAAGGAAAATGCTGTATATGCATGTAGTAGCTAAAGCGTGGTAGCTTCTACAAATCCTGCAGTGGTGAAACCTGTCTTCAACTTTCCCAGCACTCTTTGTTATAGGATTTTTATGCCTTACAGTCTCTCTTTCTGCTTTCTATCCTGCTGATAGTCTTTGGCTTGCAATCATTCTCAGCCATATTTCTTCAGGCTTACGTCATGCCTACTACCTATTTCTAAGCAGCACTTCAGAGTATGTCTTCCTTTTATCCCTTTTCTTGCTAATAGGGCCTTTTCAGTGTTCCTAGAAGTACCAGTGGATAGAATATCCTGTGAACTCGTATTTCCAGTGCCTTGCTCACAAAGGTGAGCAATAAGAATAATAAGAATATGCTAATAAGAACTGCACTCTGCATGAATATCCCTACCTTCACCTAATAAAATATGGTATCTTTCAAAAACTGAAAGTATACCAAAACTTAGATTTCTAAAGCATTTTGTAAAGACCAAGTTTAACACTTACTTAAAAAAAAAAAAAGTAATATGGGTTCTTTTAAAATAAAATCCAGTATTCTTTATTTCTAATTAAATCACCCATTTTGTTTTATTAAAACAAAAAATGCATTTTTAAAGGAGTATCTTCCAGTTTATATATTGAGACTGATAGAAATTCAGTTCCATCTATATTTTCAGTCTGCTATAATTACAGTGTTCATTTGTATAATCATAATAAGGGCACAGTGTAATATCTTAAATAGTCAAAGGAAGACAATTATTCTCATTACACACTGCCTTCAAAGTGAAGATGATTGACTGAATGATTTGAAATTAAATGCTTTTGGGGTAACTGTGTGTTAATTTTTTAAAATCTTAATTCAACAGAACACCCAGTCTCCCCCAAGCATTTTAGTCAAAGTAATACAGAGTTGTAGATGTTGATCATAGTTTAGATGCTGGTTACAATTTAAACCAGTCAGCAGGATAATCTTCAGTAAAACATTAGACCTGCATATGATGGTACAGATACCAGCATCTCTAAATGCAAACAGGAAGCTGAAAGAGGAGAAAAGGAATCTGTCACTGTATGTGAGGCACTTCAATCTCTGCAATATATGAATACTGGTTTCAAGCATTCTGATGAAATTCAGCAAGACTAGAGAAAGGGAAATTATTTGTGTTTATGGAGTTTGTATTGTTTTCTAAATTCATTCATTTGTTTCCTTAGCGGTTAACTTATCAAAAGAATAATTAGATACAGTAAATGCATGTATTAAAATAATTATACAGAGTAGTTATATGCAGGAAAATATATAAAGAGTACATTTCATAAACTAAGTAGCAATCATATAGCAAAATTATCATTTATACAAAATATATAAATCTCAAATATATACAATTCCATTTTTTAAAAAATCAATGAAAAGGTAAAAAAATTTCCATAAACCCAAAAAGTTCCCTTCTTCTTTCTAATTAACCCCTCACCTAATTTTTGTCGTTGAATGTCATATAAAGGAATCGTGTGGCATGACTTTTATGTGTCCGACTTTCTTTACTCAACATAAAAGTTTAGAGATTCAGTCATTTTATTGTTTATACCGGTGGAACATATTTCTGTAAAATTGCAGGGTTCTTTTTTTAATAAAACAGTGATCTAGACTGCATGTGAATCAAAACGAAATTCTGAACGTAATCTTAATCCTACTGTATAGACATGATCTCTATGGCAATCTCACTATGAGATTCCAGAATTCTCTTTTTAAAACCAGCACTCCAATTGCAATGAAATAATACTATGCTGACTGTCATCATTTTAAAAGTTAGGGGAAAATATCATTATACATTCCTAAACCGTTATACAAAATGGTGAAAACTCGCCCTTCACTTTTTCTAAAATCTAAAGCATTTGTCTTTAAACTTAATAGATGCTTCTGAAATGGTAATGTGTTGAAGTCCTGTTGTGTGCTTCCCTTGCTCAGGGCGTTGCATTGCCAGCAAGTTAGAATGCAACGGAGAAAATGACTGCGGAGACAACTCGGATGAACGGGGTTGTGGGAGGAAAAAACCCGTATGTTCTCGGACGTACACTCCCATCCCAAGTGTACAGATGATGGGCGCAGGGTATGTAACACATATTTTATCATTTTGGGGAGAAAAATCTATCGAGAACTAATGATTTAGAAGGAATAGTGAAGCAGTGAGACACATCATTGTCCACGTTCTTCATTAGCGTTTTACTGCAGTGGTAACTAAATTCACAAACTCAGTCCTTTGCACGATTCTGGTGGCAAACCAAATTGGTCATGAACTGAACCAAATTCAGTGCTTAACTTCAGCGTTGACCTTTCAGGGAAATTTGACAGAATTCGCGACCAAGTTTGCGACCAGAATCGGGGAAAGAAGTTCATGAACTGAGGTATCACAGTTGCACCATCAGTCTCTGATACTTGGTTATTACATTCACCTTTTGGCCCTTATCTCTCCCGGGAAATGAGAATTTAGCATTTTTCACATTCAGTTACACAGTAATGTTACAGACTTCTCATAAACATATTTTGTTTTCATTCTCATAGAGCCTTCTAAAAGCTCTAGAATGGATCAGGACAGATTAGGGGAAGATTAGCAAGCTGGGAGGTGCCAACGTGGATTCTTGAGACTAAGTCTTGAATAAGTAACTAACCACTTAGAAACATCAGGTGTAAATTGAGGAAGAAAGTACCAGAAAATTATGTGTTTGTGAAAGTCAAAACACTAGGGAAGTATAGCCAGTGCTTTGTTATGAGAAGGGAGCCCAGCATCAACAATGACAGACAAAGCCAGAAAGAAAGGAGTTTGACAAATACAGAAATACAGGATCATTACAATAGGTGAAAAAGGTTAGCAGTAAGCAATTAGTGACTATGGCTTGGGGTCCTCTCCTATGGATATTATGTACACGAAGCTTAGCATAGTTTAAAGGTCAGAATTACCATTTGATCAGAACTTACAAACTAGAAAACTGAGCCTCAAACGATTCAGAAAAGCGATCAAGTACTGAATGGTGGAAACAGCCTTCAAATCCAGACTTCAAAACCCAGTTTCTGTGCATCACTTCTTACTGATTCCAGGGATAAGAAAACACTGGAAGAAACCTCACAACACCGTAGGGCTTTACCTCTGATGAGTGCTCAGAAATTCTAATACTCCCTTTTAGGGTTATATTCTTGTTAGGGCACTCGAAGTTTAGCAATGAATTCCAAATTCATTGGACTTACCCAAAGTTTTAGAACAGTTTAGGGTATATGAAAGAAATAAAGGAAAACAGAAGAACTGAGCCTTAGTTTGAAGCATAGGAAAATCAGTAAAATCAATCTCCTGCACCTTCCCATTCCCATGATAAAATAAAAAAAAAATATTTAAAACCTTCAGTTTTGGCCAGAAGGCAAACCATTTTTAATCAGTTCCTATTGCTTCATATTGGACTTTTTAAAAAAAATTAAATCTTCACTAATTTTGCCAGGATTGCATAATATGAATCTTGCAGCCTGAGAGACAAATAGCCACAAATGTAAGTACAACTGTATTTGAGAATAAGATCCAGAAGCCATTAACCAAACTCAAGGATGCCAGTAAAGCAGAAAAGGCATTAGTCTGGAAGTAAAAGAAGCTGGATTCTAGATACTCTGCATTAACTCACTACATTACAGCCAATTTATTTACCATCGGCCTCATTTCCCTTCTCTGCATGACTATAGACTGATAAGAGGTTCTACCCTGAATTTCTAATCATTGCTGATTTCAGTTAGAGTACTTGAATATCCTATTTTCATCAGTGTGTTTAATTGGTTTTCTTCTTTTCCTTTCCCTGGAAGAAAACCTTAGCCAAACACTCCCACTGATAATCACATTTTCTGATGTTCTGATTGATGAAGGAAGGATGACATTACAAACTCACCTCTTGTCTCCTTGGCCTAGACTCTAGAGCTACAGATGGAAAGGACCACATGCTTTGTGTACTTTGGCAAGAGGACTAAGAGGTCTTCTGCCAACCAAAGCTGTTGTCCCAAGGATTCTCAGAAATGAGCAAAAACTGCTGGCTCAGGGACAACCACTCCTCTCCTTGACTTTCTGAGGACTAAGAATCTTCCGAGTTTTTACCATAATTTCTTTTTAATCTGCTGGCCTTAGTAACTCTATCTTCTTCACTCTGCCTCATAACACAGTTCTACCCACACATAGTAGCTTCCTAGGTGGCTGTGCTTTTTGTCTTAAATGCCATGTCTCCGTGAAAAATTCTAACCAGATATATCAAATTCCTACATTGCTAACCTCAGACACCAGGTCTTCTATCTGAAATAAGAATCAAACAATTACGCTGTTTGTTTTCTGTATGGACCAGTCAATGTACAAATATAAATGCACAAAAGCACATACATGCATACACAAACATATGTATACTTTATTGTGTATTTTAAGTTAGTGACAGAATGCTTGCCAAGCATGTGCAAGCCCTCAGATTCCATAACTAGCACAGCAAAAAAGGAAAAAAAATATTACAAAGTATGACACATAAAGAAAATTGATAAAAGCAATTTAGAAAGCTGAACTATTAAATGTCACTATGTATTTGAAAAGAAATTATTTAAAGTAAATCTAAACATTTCAGAGGAGAAGGAAAAGATTAGAGCCAAAAACTGCTGCATAGTTAGCTTAACTCCTAAAAGATATCCTAGTCATGTTCCCCTGGAATCACCTTCATAAAAATCCTATCTTTATAGCCTCGAAAAGCTGCTGCTACTGTCATAGATTCCGAATAACCTAGAAACCATTTTTCTCAAGCCTTTTCTGGTTGTGGCAAAGCCATAAGTATGTAGTAGAAGGTAGCATAAGATAAAGTGTTCTTCTATCTTCATGGAACTCTCCTCATCTAGAAAAATGCACATGAATGAGCCTCAGTCATACCTGTGTTTGCCATGCTGAACATCTTGGACACTTCTTCTCAGATCAACTTTTCATACTTCTTTCCCAAAATACCGATAGATACAAATTCAACTATGACTAAAATATGCTTGAAATTGCACGCACAGTTATTTGAATAGTATATGCATCTTACAGAACTCACAGAAATCATCCCTTTAGAATTTTTATTGAAATATAATGCACATGCCATAAAATTCAATCATTTAAAGTATACAATTCAATAGTTTTGGTGCATCTGTGTAATGATCATCACGATATAACTGTAGAGCATTTTCAACAACTTCCTCAATGAAAACCTTTATATCCAAATTTAAAAAGTGCCTGCACCATTATGTATTCCTTTCAGTCATGTCTGACTGAAAGTCAGTTTCTCCATACCTTCACTGACTTTGTTTTTCCCATTTGTTTCAGTAAAGCCACCCTCATGGGTATGGAATGATATTGCAAGTGGTTGTGTGTTTCCTCAACAACTAATACTGTGGAACATTTTTTCATGTATTTCTTGACTGCAAAACTTCACTGAAGAAATATCTGTTCAGCTATTTAAATTCCTTACCCACATTTTAATTGACTAATTGGTTTTAATTAATGATTTCTAAGAGTAATCCTTATCAAAAATGAATTGACCACAGACATGCCCTCACCCCGGCCTCTGAACTCCTAATTTGTCTCTGGTTATCTGTCCTTAACTAATGACCACACTGTATTGACAACCCTGGTTTTAAAGTGTATGTCCAGAAATGTTGTTCTTCTAACTTGTCCTTCTTTCCAGATTGTTTTGACTATTCTGGATCTCTTTGTATTTTCAAGTGAGTCTTAGGTTTGTCTCACCAATTTTTACAGAGAAGACAGATTGGATTTTGATAGAGACTGTTCTGAATCTATGGATCAATTTGGGAATTACTACCATATTTATGATATAAACTTCCAATATGTAAATATGAAACATGTTTCTATTTATTGAAATCTTATTTAAATCTTGCCATGGATCTTTTGAAACTACTTTAAAATATATGATTGAGGATTTTATTTTTTTAGATTCTGTTTGAAATGAAATTATCTTAATTTTATTTTGGGGATGTTCATTGCTATTGTGTAGAAATATATTTGATTTTTTTAAAAGGTCAATTTAAAAATTTTTAGTATGTTTTAACTAGTGAGTAATTGTTCATATTTGTAGGGTATAGTGAAGTATTTAAATACATGCACATATTTTATCAAAAATAAAACGGATATACAGAGCAGGGTAATTAACATAACTATCATCTCAGATACACACCGTTTCTTTGTATCAAGAGCACTCAGAATACTCCTGCTACCTATTTGAAATATTAAATTAATTGTTGCCAACCATAGTTCCCCAACTGTGTTATAGAACTTGAGAAGTTATTCCTCTGCTAAAACTGCATCCCTGTGCTCATTAACTTTCCTGTCTCCATCCTTCCATCCTGCTCCACACTCCCACTAGGCTCTGGAAACCACTATTCCATTCTCTACTTCTCTGAGATCAACTATAGCACCCATGTGTCAGTGAGAACTTGCCATTCTTGTTTTTTTGTGGCTGCTTCTTCACTTACAAACATTCTCCCTTTCCTCCCATGTTTCTGCAAATGGCAGAATATCATTCTCTTTTACAACTGAATAACACTCCACATACCACATGGTCTGGATCCATTTATCTGTTGATAAACACCTAAATTGATTCTATATGTAGCTACTGCAAATAGGACTGCAATAAACATGTGAGGGCAGATGTCTCTTTAACATACTGATTGTAGTTTCTTTGGACATATACACAGTACTGTGATTGCTGTACTGTGATCGCTGTATTATATGATAGTCCTATTTCTAAAATTTTCAGGACTCTCCATACTGTTTCCATTACTGTTGTACGAATTTATATTTTTACCAATAGTGTATGAATGTTCCCCTTTCTCTGTATCCTTGCTAGCATTTTGTGTGTGTGTGTGTTTGCTAATAATCATTCTAATTGGATAATACAATATTTCATTGTGATTTTGATTTGCATTCAAAATACAGTACATTTTTGTCTGTTGATCTTTAATCCTGCAAGTAATTCCTCTTAAATTAATTAATTAGTTAATTGGTTTTGAGATTTTTTGAGACAGGGTTTAGCTATGTAATACAGGTTGGCCTTGAAATCACTTATGTAGCTGAGACTGGCCTTGAACTCATTGCAGTCCTCCTACCTCAGCATCTGGAGTGCTGGGATTACAGGCATACACCATCACCAGGGACAGCACTCTTGAACTTAATATGTAACTCATTTGCTGAACATTAGATGCATCTTCTCCATTAACAAATTGCTAAGACTAATATTTTTTATATACTCTTACACAGCAGACTAACAGACTAAACCTGAATTAATCACTATTAATTCCTGTGCCTACCCTAAGGAAATAAAAATTATCTCCATTTTATAAGTGAGGAATAATTTCACAAGTTTAAAAACTGTATATGTGTGTCTCTGCATTTTTACATTAATACAACCATATTGGTAGAGAATTCACAGGGATATATATAGTGAATAATTTATTTTTAATGTTCTAATGTTATTTCACAACTTTCAAATTCTCCTTGCTCTTTTTGATAGAATGATGTCATGTCAGTTGGTTAGAATAACCACCAAATAATTGATTGAATTTTCTGCTTTAAATTCAAATGCCTAAGAGCAGATCTCAAAAGTCTCATCTAGAACCAGGCGTGGTGGCACACGCCTTTAATCTCAGCACTGGGAAAGCTGAGGTAGGTGGAGCGTTGTGAGTTAGAAGCTGGTTTGGGCTACAACGTGAGTGCAAGGTTGGCTTGAGCTACATAGAGCGACCCTGCCTCAAAAACCTAGGGTCAGGGGTTTGGCTCAGTGGTTTAAGTGCATGTCTGGCAGGCATGAGGTGGTGAGCTCAATCCCTGGTGCTGCAAAAAAAAAAAAAAAAAAAAAAAAAAAGAAAGAAAAGTATCATCTAGTTAACCAGTGAAATATATCTTGGTGTCCTCTCAAACAAATCTGTTTTGCTCACATTCGTTTGGGAGGTATGGAAGGTAATGCTGTACCCTCTGGTAGAAGTGAAACCTTTTAAGTACATTTTGTCTTTTTGAGTTACTAATATAGAATTATAAGAGAAACAGATATATAGGTAGTAGATGATCCTCTTAAGGATTTTTAGGGTTCCCTTGAGCACCTCACCACCATCAGAACAGAGAGGTGTACTTATGAATCATGATGAAGGTCAGGCAGGAGTGCTATTCTTTATGCTACGAGGAGCTTCCCAGTGAAAATCTCTAGAACTGCATGATGTGTTCTAAGCAAGAAAATATTATCTGGTCAAATGCATTTGGAGACTGACAATTTATATTTTTTAAAGACTCTGACATAACCTATAGAAGACAATTTTTGTCATTTATATAATACAGAATTATCAAAGTTCTTGGCAAAAAATTACATTCTTCATGAAATACAGTATCTAAGAACTTGGAAAAGTATGAGCATCTTAATGAAGTTTTTCATCTATCATAAAATAACTTCTTAAACAAGATTTGTGCTAAGCTAACTAATCTATACACGCCTCAGTTTCATTTGCAAAATGGATATAATGGTTGCATCTGAAGTTAATAATTATAAAGCACATTAATACTTTAAAGTACCTTTTTTGTTTTGCCTAGAGTAAATGGTATGTAAGCCTTTGTTAAAATATATTTTAAATATGATAATTAATAGTTAATAAAAATTATAATTCCACTAAAATGCTGTCATTATTATTTCACTATTAGCTCTCTATTGGCAGTCTTTTAGTATATTGTACTTAAGGAAGTGGACCAAGAATGGCATTCATTATTTAATAATTTATTCCATAATCTGCTTTCAAGTTTGCCCTGGTTTTGAAAGTTGTAAAAAAGTATAAACCTAAATTTTATTTTATGTTGAAACCCCAGAACAATTAACTGGAATAGGACAACTTTACAGAGCCAGCAAGGCATAGTTTTGACTTTAAGCTCTTTGGATACCTGACTGTGGAGCAGAAAAAATATAGGCTTCCCTTCAGTCATTTGTCACAAGTCAAAAATGTCTAGGAAAAGGGATTTCTTTCATATAAGTAAGGTAAATTTGAAAAGATTACTCAACATCTATTGAATTCTTGAAAATTACTTTGTTTCTAGATTTCATTTTCTGTCAGGAGAGTCCAGAGGAGAAGTCCTTGATACCGCTTTCACTGGAGGAATATGTAAAACTGTCAAAAGCAGTAGAGCAAGCAATCCATACCGTGTTCCAGCCAATCTGGAAAACGTCAACTTTGAGGTATGACTGTCTATAATGGTGGTGGCTTCCACCTACTGAAGATTGCAAGTGAAATGTCTAATGAAATATTAGTGATGAATGAGAGAGAAAAAGTGACAAGGTAATTAACAATTTTAGTAGCCTGTTATGTGTTTATATTTAATCCTTCCATAACCGAATCAAGTCCAGGTTATTATGAACAATTTGTAGATGAAAAACTCAAGGTAACTAATTTGTCGAAAGCAAAACAGCTTGCAAACAGTGGATTAGAAATTCAAACCCAGCATTCTTGATTCAAATTCATCTTTTCTCCAATGAATACACAACTCTTAAACTATGTCCACTGAGATAAGTATATCGATTTATTTAGAATTTCTCCAATCATACCTAGTTCTCTTATATAACCATAATATAGAGACATAAAAAGTGTTTAATTCCTAGGAAGAATCACAGTGGCACTAACGAGGTAGTTTGATTACCCTCCTTTCTATTTTACTGGGATTTTTTTGGCAGGGGTAGGGTTCTTTTTACTGATTTTCTTAAATGACAATGAGCAGCATACTATCTACTCTCAGAATCTATACCCAGAAACTTGCACATAAGTGATTTCTTCTTTTTGTACCTAAATAAGCAATTTATTTCTTTTAATTTGTAATAATTAGGAAATACATGATTTTAATGGTGCTATCTACACATACAAACTTGATATGCTAAAAGAAATTTCATCAGAAATCTTATGGTTTCTGAGAACTACTTTGTGGGTGCTATGTGTTCAGAAATAAGTCAACTCTTTCTTTAAAAAATCCATTTTTAGGCATGTATGCAGGCATTTTCCAATTGGATACGTTCAATTTAAAATCATCTAGTGTACACTAGTGGATTTGGGTTTGGGGAATATTTTTGAATCCAATACTTCTGAGAAAACCGTTGATATTACATTTAAGATTTATGGTATTGAATACATTTTGTAGACAGAGCAGAAACCTAAATATTTATGTGTAATATTATTGTGCTAGAGGATGCTTTCAACCTCCTGAACAAGCCTACAAGCTTACTTTCAAAATATAATAATTTCTTAAAAATCCCAGCCTTGCCTACATTCTCACAGTTTTACAAGTAGCAAATGAAATGTAGCACATGAGATTAAGGTGCATTTGGACTGGATAAGACTTTTATATTTATATAATACTTTAGAGTTTTCAAAGTACGTGTATATATTGTCTTGCTCAATTATCATAACAACTTCCTCAAAAGGTAGAAAATTATTTATAAGCATCTTACTAATAGAAGATTTTGGTTTGTTAAAGTTAAACAATTTTCTCAGAGGTATGAAGCAATTACATGGCATAGAAAAATTGAACTCCTGTCTCCTGGTTCCTATCGTCCAGTGCTTCCGACGCTAGATGAGACATTTACAGCCAGACATGCCTGTAATCCCAGCACTCTGTAGACTAGGCAGGAGGATCACTGAGAGCTCAAGGCCATCCTGGGCCACATAGTGAATTCAAGTCCAACCTCAACAGCACAGTGAGACCTTGTCTCAAAAAAAAAAAAGAAAGAAAAGAGCATTTATAGTACTATGAAGATAGTATATAGTAATATCAAGACATTGAAAACTGCAAAATACACAAAATCTGAGCACATTTTGTAACTATCATTTAGAAAGTGTCACTTGTGGGGTTTACCAGTGATGTTCTGAAGCCATCTCACAAGTGTCAACTGCTTAAAGCTCAGACCATCAAATTGGTGATCTGAATTTAGCTGTGGTAAAAGTATGTACACCATGGAAAAGGCATTTTAGGGCACTTAGGGCATTTTTACCCCTCCCTAAGACCACAGAAGACCATTGACTTTACCCACATAACTTGATAAAGCATGACTGGATGGTAAGTTACATAAGAAAATACACCTGAAAATTCTTATTCAAGCAAAAATACACTCTCAATGTAGCTCTAAAAGTTACCCAACCTTAAGAAGTTACCCACCCTGCCCAAGCTAACCTCTGCCTACATCTCATTAAGCTTTGCATAATGTTCAGTTACTGAGAAAGATCATGATATTTCTTTAAAGACTTAAAAATTATTATAGCCAAGATCACATTTACTTTCACTTATCTCTATAATACTTTATTCATTCCTTTACTTAATTCTCTTCTGTACTATTAGAGCTTATTAAGACAGACAAAATAATAGCGGTTGATACACAAATATTATAAATGCTAATGAAAGGAAGAGAAGGGAAGGCAATTAGATATGGAGTCAGAACAGAGGACCATGGGAAAATTACAGGACAGGTAGAGCACCTTTATCCATCAGGTAGGTTACATTATGCTATGATCACAATGTCAAATAACAGTGTCTGAAAACAGTGTCATCCACATTACATGTCCAGTGAAAATTAACAAGACTCTGGACACTGTCCTAATTCAGAAACCTATGAGTTTATGAGGCTCTGTGACAATCTTTATATGATAAATGCCAAAAGAAAACAGAAAGTGATATACAGCCCATCAACTCTTAAAATGACAGATATCACTGATACTCAGATTTCATTGGCTAAAGGAAGTAGGGAAGGGAGTGCTTTCCAAGTTCCAAGAAGAGAAGACTGAAGTTAATCTTGGGAACAGATTTAGTGATTGAAAACACAAGGGAAACTCAGGAGGTAGACAGCAATGGGGGCTTTGATAGCAAGCAATGGGAACCCAGTCAGAAATCCTGACCCTGAGGTCAGAGTCTTGTCTCTTGAAAAGCTATAATCCAATATCAGGGCAAGAAAATCAGGTGGGAATTGGTTAAAAAGAACAGGCCTAATTAGTAGAACTTTGACTCCCACATATGAGGGAGTGAAACCAAAGCTTCCCTGGGAATTGAGTCCTTAAATCTGTATGTGGGATGAAGAGACATGTTTAGGGAGATCAAGAAGTCTATCAAGTCAACAATCAAGTACTAAGGCATTACTCCATATTTGCAACCAGTGTTAATTCTGAGTGGTGCCTGTTGCATATGTATATTTTAACCTGAATGTTCTGTGTTTTGTGAGGCCTTTCCAATGAGGCCACGTTAGCAATAACCTAGCATTATGCCACTTAGAGATTCCAATTATTAAATGTAGAGCTCAATTATTGTCAGATCTCTGTACCAATCTCCAGAGTTATAGCACTTACTCAGGAAATCTCCTCTTTTCCTTGGTGCCAGTGCTTTGCTATTTGCTATTGCTAATTAAATTGTCACCAGAGAAGTGCAGAGTGTAGTCATTACCACTTCTTACTGATATATTGACCTATCCAGTCTTCTGCTGCATCCCAAAGTAACAAGGCACCTCAACACCACTGCAATCACTCAAAATCCTCCCTGATTCCCTTATGAAATGCATAACTTCAGGGTCTGTCTTGACCCTTACATCAAAGGAGACTAGATGCGATAGGTCCCCTTCATTCTTGTTTCTCAACTCTTCTGCTTCTTTCTACAAATCAATCTTCCTCACATACAAAACTAAAAGTGTCAGTGTACACATATCAAGTCCTAGGGAGCTATCAGCTTACTAGATTCATAAAGAGTCAAGAAATGCTCAACTGGAATATTTACAATATGTAAGATAAGGAATAATCCCTCCTCCCCACACACACACATCCACTCTGATCAGTATCTCTTTCTGGGGAAGTCTGGGAAAATTGATTTAATGAGAACCTACCTGCTGTTCCATGAATTCCAAGAAAAGAAACTTTCTCCCTTTGAAAGTTTCCTTAGATTTCTATATTCTCTTTACGTAGTAGCACCCTCATAATCCTCCACATAGCCTCTATTTCTCTTCTCCACATGGTTGGTTGGCAGTTACTGTTGATTTTTCTGCTAAATATTTTTGAAATTCAATTTCTATGAAAACACAAATATGATAGACACTCAATATTTCATCCATTCACTTAATTTTCTTTTTTTAATTTTAAATTAAGTTTATTGTTACAATTTAGATATACATAAAGATCATATTCATCATAGAGAATTTTATTTATTTATTAGTTTTTGGTACCGGGGATCAAACTCATGACCTTGTACTTACCAGGCAGACACTTGTGCCGTTGAGCTAAATCCATGGGCCTCAAGATATTTTTTTCCAAATCTATTTTATTTGAAGGATAATAATTTTAAAAAAAGAAGAATAAAAAAAAACTTCAGCAAACTTTCAAAACACGTCAATTGGGGCAACAATGGTACATACATTGCTCATGGTCATCCCAAATTATTCACCCAGAGCAAAAAACATCTGCATTCAATTGTCCGAACAATATCATCACAAATCTTTCTCTTCAGTGAACGCACAGAAATCAGTAGTATAACTATTTTAATTATTATTTTTATATACATATACATACACATATGCATGTTTTTTCTTTCAGTTTCTCACACTAATGAAACAATACAAGGTTTACACATGTATCTTATTTATCTCACTGATGAGCATGTTTTCAAGATACATCCATTTACCTATAAAACTCTCCAGGTTATCCTTCTTTATGGCTGAATAGTATACCACTGTATAAAAATGCCACATCTTTTTTGTCTATTCCTCAGTCAGTGGGCATTTAGGTTGTTTCCAAGATCTGGCTGTTACAAACTGTGCTGCTATAAACATGGGTGCACATACATCACTATGGTATGATGTTTTTAATTCTTTTGGGAAGATACCCAGAAGGGGAATACCTGTGTTGAATGGGACTTGTAGTCCTAGTTTTTTGAGGAATCTCCACACTGATTTTCACAGTGGTTGCACCAGTGTGCATTCCCACAAACAGTGGAGAAGGGTTCCTTTTTCCCCACAGCCCCTCCAGTGTTTATTATTGCTTGATTTCTTGATAGTAGCCATTCCTTCTGGGGTAAGTTAGAATCTCAGTGTTGTTTTAATTTGCATCTCTCGAGTGACCAGTGATATTGAGGATTTTTTCACATATTTATTTGATGTTTGTATTTTTTAATCTGAGAAGTATGTGTTCATCCCAGATGCCCATTTTGGATTGGGTCTTTAAATCTGGGAGGATGATTTTTTTGAGTTCTTTATATGTTCTTGATAGTAATCCTTTCTCTGAAGAAGAGCTGGCAAACATTTTCTGCCACATTGTAGGTTGTGTCTTCACTCTGCTGGTGGTTTATCTTGCTGTGAAAAAGCTTTTTAGTAGCACAAGATTCCAGCCATTGATTTCTTTTGAAGTTCCTGTGCAGTCAGGGTTTTGTTCATAAAATCTTTGCCTACACCAATGTCTTCAAGAGCTGCACCTACTCTATCTTCCATCAGATTTAATGTTTCTATTTTAATATTAAGATCTTTGATCCATTCTGATTTTAACTGAATGCATGGTGAAAAATATTAGTCCAGTTTTAATCTTTGGCCTGTTTAGAGCTAGTTGTTCTAACACTATTTGTTAAAGAGGCTTCCAATGAATATTTTTGGCACCTTTGTCAAAAATAAGGTGGCTTAGTGTGTTTGGAGTTGTTTCTGCATCTTCTAATCTGTTCCATTAATCTCTGGGTCTGTTTTTTTTTTTTTTTTTTTTTTTTTTTTTTTTTTTTTTTTTTTTTTTTTTTTTTTTTTTTTTTTTTTTTTTTTTTTTTTTTTTTTTTTTTTTTTTTTTTTTTTTTTTTTTTTTTTTTTTTTTTTTTTTTTTTGCTAGTACCATTTTGTTGTTATCACAGTAGTTTTATAGTATAATTTCAAGTTAGGTATTGTGATGACCCTGTCTTGTCTTGGTGACCCAGGACTGCCTTTGTAGGTCTATTCTGGTTCCAGATGCATTTTTGGATTGTTTTCTCTAATTCTGTGAGATATGCAATTGTAATTGCATTAAATCTATATGACAGTTTTGGAAGCGTTCCCATTTTCACTGTACTGGTTCTTTCTACCCAGGAACATGGAGTATCTTTCCTTTTTTCTAATATCCTCTTCAATCTTCTCTTTCATAGTACTGTAGTTTTCAATGTAGGGATCCTTTACATCCTTTGTTAGATTGATTCATAGGTATTTCACTTTTTTTGGATGGTATCATAAAAGGTATTGTTTCCCTGATTTCTCTCTCAGTGAGTTTGTTATGCATGTACAGGAAGGCTATTGATTTCTGAGTGTTGACTTTGTATCCAGCTACACTTCTGAATTTGCTTATTAAATCTAGAAGTCTTTTGTTGGAGTTTCTGAGGTCTTTTACTTAGAAACTTAAATAATGAAAACTTAATTTCTTTCTTTTCTATCTTTATTCCTTTTATTTCTTTCTCTTGGATAATTGCTCCAGCTAAAGTTTCCAGGACTATGTTGAATAAGATTGGAGACACTGGACATCCTTATCTTGTTCCTGATTTTAGAGCAAACATTTTCAGTTTTTGTCCATTTAGTATGTTGGCTTTTGGTTTGTCATAGATGGCTTTTATCAGATTGAGATAAAGATCATCTATTCCAATTTTTTGTAGGGTTTTTTTAATCATGAATGGGTGCTGGACTTTGTCAAAAGCTTTTTCTGCATCTATTGAGTTGATCATATGATTTTTGTCCTTGGTTCTGTTAATATGGTGCATTACATTTATGGATTTGCGTATGTTGAACCATCCCTGCATCCCTGGAATGAATCCAACTTGATCATGGTGTACAATCTTCTTGACCATTTGGTGCAGTCATCTTAGTAAGCATCTTAGTAAGGATTTTTGCATCAATGTTCATTAGAGATATTGGCCTGTAATTCGCTTTCTTACTTGAGTCCTTGTCTGGTTTTGGTATCAGGGTAGTACTTGCTTCCAGGAATGAATTTGGAAGTATTGCTTCCCTTTCAATTGCATCAAAGATTCTGAGAAGTAGTGTTGTTTCGTCTTCTCTAAATGTCTTGTAGAATTCAGCATTGAATCCATCAGGGCCTGGGCTTTTCTTTGTTGACAGATTTTTAATTACATTTTCAATTTCTTTATTGATGTTGGGTTATTTAGGATTTTTATATCTTCTTGATTCAGCTTTGGTAATTTATATATATCTAGGAATCTGTCCCTTTTTCTGTGTTTTCCATCTTGTTAGAATGCAAGTTTTGAAAGTAGATATAGATGATTTGCTGGATTTCTGCAGGGTCTGTTGTGATTTTCCCTTTTCATTCCTAATTGTGTGTATTGAGTCTTTTCTTTCCTTTATTTGATAAGGTTGGATAAGGGCTTGTCAATTTTATTTAATCTTTCAAAAAACCAGCTCTTCAATTCATTGATTCTTTGTATTTTTTTTTTTAGTCTTCAGTGTGTTAATTTCTGCTCTGATCTTTTTTTTTCTGCTCTGATCTTTATAATTTCCTCCCTTGTACAAGGTTTTGGTTTAGCCTGCTCTTCTTTATCTAGAAGTCTGAGGTACAACATTAGGTTCCTTATGTATGCTTGCTCTGTTTTCCTAATATGGGTATTTACTGCCATAAATTTCCCTCTTAAAACTGCTTTCATTGTGTCACACAAGTTCTGGTATGTTGTATTGTCATTATTATTCAACTATGAAAACAGTCTAGTTTCTTCTTTAATTTTATCTGTGAGCCATTTGTTGTTCAGACAGTTGCTACTTAAATTCCATGTGTTTATGAATTTCTTGTGCTTTCCTTTGGCATGGAGTTCCAATTTCATTGCACTGTAATCTGATAGTATGCATGGGATAATTTCATTTCCTTTGCATTTACTTAAGCATGTTCTATGAGCCAGTATATGGTCTATTTTGGAGAATGTTCCATGCGCAACTGAGAAGAATGTGTATTCTGATGTTGTGGGGTGGAACTCTATGGACATCTACTGGGTCCATTTATTCAAAAGTTTGATATAGTTCTAATATTTCATTATTGAATTTTTTATCTAATTGACCTTTTAGTGACAGCAGAGTATTGAGATCTCCCAATACAACTGTATTAGGGCTTATTTGATTTTTCATGTTCATTAGTAATTGTTTTATATAGTTGGGTGCACCAGTATTTGTTGCATATATATTTATGATTGCTATCTCTTCCTCTTGGATTGTTCCCTTCATGAGGATGCAGTGACTGTCTTTATCTCTCTTAATCTGTTGTGGCTTGAAATTCACTTTGTCTGCAAATAGAATAGCTACCCTTGATTTTTTTCTGGGTTCCTGTTGCATGGAATATTGTTTTCCATCCTTTGACTTTCAGTCTATGAATTTCAGTCTATCTATGAATTTTGAATTAAATGTGTTTCTTCTATGCAGCATCTTGTTAGATCTTGCTTCTTGATCCATTCTGCCAGTATGTGTCTTTTGACTGGTGAACTGAGGCCATTAACTTTGATGGTTATAACTGATATGTATTCACTTATCCTTGTCATGTTATTTTCCTGTTTTGGTTCCCCCTTTTTCCCCTTCCCTTTAATTGTTTGCTGTCCCTGGTGGGTTCCTTCTGTTGGGGTTCATGGAGCTGTAGTCCTTCTTATCTCTTTCTAGAATGTCCTTCAGAACATTTTGGAGTGCTGGTTTATTGGTCAGAGATTTCCTCAGATGTTTTTGTCATGGAAGTATTTTATTTCTCCATCAATTTTGAAAGATAGTTGTGAAGGGTACATCAATCTGGGTTGAAAGTTGTTTTCCTTTAGAATTTGGAGTACTTCACACCAAGTTCTCCTTGACCTGAGAGTTTGTGCTGAGAAGTCAGCTGTAATTCTGACAGCCTTTCTTTTATAGGTGATTTCTTTCTTTTCTCTAACAGCTTGTAGGATTCTATTCTTGTGTTGAATTTGTGGAATCTTGACTATGATATGTCTGGCTGTAGATCTATTTTGATCATTTTTATTGGAGTTCTATATGCCTCATTTATCTTTATGCAAATTATTTCTCTCTACCGGGAAAGTTTTCTGTCATGATGTCTGTGAACATTTTTTTTAATGTCATTTGTGGTATCTCCTGCTTGTTCATTGACTCCAATTAATTTTAAGTTATCATTCTTTGTCTTGTCTAGCAGTTGCTGGATTGATTTCCCATGGTCCCTTGCTATTTTTGAGAAGTCTTTTTTTCCTGGTTGCTAACTGCAAGCCTGTCTTCAACATATGAGATTCTGTCCTTACATTGACCTAATATGCTTTGAATATTTTCAATGCAGTTTTTACTCTCCTGGATATCTGCTGGAATCTACTTTATGGTTTCCATTTCTTTCCTATGCTGTGCTTCCACAATTTGCTTAAGTTCATCTATTTTATTGTCTGTGTCTGCTCTAACATCACTAACTGTGGTGTATATTTTGGTCTTCTTTGTGGTTATCTGAGAGATTATTTATTTTAATTCCTCTTCTCTGCTTGCTACCGTGTAGTAGCATTTATTTTTATTTTTTTAAACAAAAAGAAAATAAGAAATCGAAACAACAATTTCACACCAGCCAATAAGACAATAACAATCATCAGCACATTGCATATGTCTGAAAATTATTTAGGATAAAAAATATAGACATGAAACATTATCCAACAAATTATTAACACAAAACTTTTACCTCAGTGTATCAAGAGAGACCTGCTATATGACTATCTTTTTTGTTATGATTACTCTATTATTTTCAAATGAACATTTAACATTAAAAATAAAATCTGAAGGTGACTCTGAGAAAATTATATTTCCCTCAAAATTCTTTTTCTGTGACTGTCGCAACTAATTTTTTATATACATAGATTTTGTTTCAGTTCGTCGTGGTACCAATGCAACAATGTGATAGTCACATTGTTGTGTGACTTATTTAGTTCACTGAGAAGTATATTTTCAGTACTCATCTATTTAAGGGTGAAAATGTCTAGTTTATTGTTCTTTATAGCTGAGTAGTATTCCATTATGTAAAAATACCACATCTTTTTTATCCATTCCTCAGTTGAGGGGCATTTAGGTTGTTTCCAAGATCTAGTTATTATGAACTTGGAAGCTATGAACATAAATGAACATATATCACTGTGGTGAGATGTTTTTAGTTCTTTCAGGAAGATACCCAGAAGGGGAGATTACTTCTGATTTCATTTCTTCCAGAGCCTCATTCAATTGCTTTGTTGTTTCCACTTCAGAGAGGCCTGGTGGGGACTTTCAGATTGTCCCACCTCATTGCCCCCTGGATTTGCCTTTGGTGAACTGGATTTCTGGGGTTGCATTTTGCTTAAATGTCTTCTCATTTTATTTTCTTTCTCTTTGTAGTTTAATTTCTGGGTTGATGCTTGTAAGTTGCCTATGGTGGAATGCTTTATTGGTAATATTTAGGACCCTTAGATGATGATTACTTCTCCGAGGTATCTACCAGGTGTAACTGGTTTTTGGGTTTTGAGTCTATTGGAAGATCTTACCCCTTCAGTTTGTTGGAGATGAGAAGATGTTGTTTTTTTGGCCTAGCACCTGATTCTTTGGCACTGTGCTACCATATTTTCAGTGACCTTTAGTTAATTTCAGTCATGGATTATCAGGACCAACAGTTATTTAAAACAATTGTGTCATTTTGGGCTATAGTAGTACCAATAGCCTCAAACACAGCCTAGAAAATGACAAACCGAACTAATCCTTAATTGGCAACTTTTAAATGTGTGAACTAGATTTGTGATTATATAGCAAAGTGTTAAACCAGAAAATTATATGCAATATGTAAGTCTGTAATATGTCAATTTTGCCCTCAGGGTTAAAATTTAAAATGAATTAAGGGGAAAATTCAGAAGTAGAAGAAGAGAAAGAGATTAGAAGTAAGGTTGAATGACAAAGGAGGATCACAGCAACTTGGGGAAACTGTGCAGAAGACTGAAGGAAAAGAGAGATGGAAGAGACACAAGGAAAATCAGAGTATAACCATACCCACAAAGCGGTTAGGAACCACTTTCAAGTTCATATATAAATAATGAAGGACAAAGAGAAAAGAAAAACAAAACAAAACAAAAAAAAACAAATGAACAAACAAAACAAAAAAAATATTCCATTTACAGGATTCTCTCTGGTTTCACTAGTAAATAACCTGTGGAGACAGAGTCCCGAACTGTGCCCCTCTATCCCAGCAAGCCAGTAGTTGCCTTTTGGCATAGTGGGTAATCTCAGAAGGTCTGCTCTGAGCCCAGACTCACTGGGCTTGCTACAGTCCAAGCAATTTCCATAGGTCTGCACCCAGCTAGGAGATGCTAGAGAAAGCTGGCAACAGTTCTGGATTCTGGGCTTATCCAGCCCATCTCCAAAATGGCTCCTGGCTAACTGCTCTCTCCTGTGGGAGGACTGAGTCCTCTGCATTCATCACCAACTAGTGCAGTCCTCCACATCCAGCTGCTCTCCTCCATTGCCGTATCTCTCTGCAGAGATCTCCAGGGTCACCAGCCATCACCATCAGCATGACCATGCATCCCTGGGTTCAAACCGCTCTTCTTGTGCAGTAAGTTCTGCATCAGCGTAAAGGCACTGCTGGCTACCACCTTCTTCTTCATTGAAGTTTTTCTTTTTACTCATCTGTGGGCTTCAATTTGCACTTCAGATTCTTCCTGGGTCTAGTGAACCCACTTCCCTCCTTGTTGTCTTCCTCACAATGCATCTGAATGATGACTCTCAGAGAGGCTGTTTTCTCTACTGCTTACCAATCTGCCATATTCCCAGAAGTTCATCACAGAGAATTTTAACCTATATATGATATATTTTGATTTCTCTTTCTTTTCCAATACCATTCCCTTCCTTCCATTGGTTGTTTTTATTTTTTCCTTTTTTTTAATCATTTTTTCCTTTTCTCTTCCTTCCTTTTCCCTTTCCCCCTTTCCCTTTCCTTGCTTATTTTTCCTTTTGAACAATTTCATCCTATTTCACAATATCTGTTTAACATTTTGGTCCTTAACTACTCATTCAGTTTCTCAAAACATGGGGACAATGCAGTGTTTACACATAGGTGTCCAATTTATTTCAATTACAAGTATGATCTCAAGGTGTATTCATTTACCTAGAAATGTCTCATCTATCCTTATTTATGGATGAATAATACTCCAATGTATAATTAAGCTACACCTTCTTTACCCATTCATTGGTTGATGGGCATTTGGGTTGTTTCCAAGATTTAACTATTGCAAACTGTGCTGCTATAAACATTGATGCACATATATTACTGTGGTATGATGTGTTTAAGTCTTCCTGGAAGATGTCTAGGAGGAGAGTAGCTGGGTTAAATGGGATCTCTAATTCTAGTTTTTAGAGGTATTTCCACACTGATTTCCACAGTGATTGCCCCAGTCTACACTCCCACCAACAGTGGGGAAGGGTTCCTTTTTCCACTGCCCCTCCAGCATTTGTTAGTGATTTCTTGATGATAGTCATTCTTTCTGAAGTGAGATGAAATCTCAGCATTGTTTTAATTTGAGTCTCTTGAATGGTCAGTGATGCTGAACATTTTTTCATATTTTTATTTGCTTTTTGTATTGCTTCCTCTTAGAACTGTGTATATATATACATACACACACACACACACACACACACACACACACAGTTGCCAACTTTTGGAGTCTGTCTTTAAATTTGGGAGGGTCTCATTTTTTTCAATCCTTTATATGTTCCAGATATAAGTCCTTTGTCTGAGGGACAACTGGTTAACTTTTTTCCCATGCTGTGGGTTGTCTTTGTACTTTGTTGGTGATTTCTTTTGCCATGTAAAATCTTTTTAATAGGATAAGATCCCAGTTGTTGATTATTTGCATTATTTGCCATGCAATTGGAATTTTGCTCATGAATTCTTTGCCTAGAATTACGTCTTCAACAGTTCTGCCTCGTCTCTCTTCCAGTGTATTTAGTGTTTCTATTCTAACATTTAGATAATTTGCCCATTATGATTTTTGTTTTGTGCATGGTGAGAGATATGGGTCTAGTTTTAATCTTTGGCATGTGGAAAGCCAGTTTTACAGTGCAATTTATTAAAGAGTCCATCTTTCTTCCAACAAATATGTTTGGCCCTTCCATCAAACATAAGGTGGCTGAATATGCTTGGAGTTATTTTTGCATCTTCTAATCTGTTCCGTTGATCCTTTGGCCTGTTTTTCTAGCAGTACCATGCTGTTTTTATTACAGTGGCTTTATAGTATAATTTCAAGTTATGAACTGTAATGCTTCCTACCTTGCCTTTGTTGCCTAGGATTGTTTTGGCATTCTAGGTCTCTTCTACTGCCAAATGAATTTTAGGGATGTTTTCTCTAGTTCTATGAGGAATGTTAATGGTATTTTGATGGAATTTGAACTACAAAAATCCTGAATAAGATACTGCAAACAGAGTGCAGCAAATCATCAAGAGGGTTATACACCATAACCAAGCAGGATTCATCCCAGATCAACATACACAAATCAAGAAACGCAATACACTGTATCAACAGACCCAAAGACAAAAATCACATGAGTATCTCAATAGTTGCACATAAGTATTTCACGAAGTTTACACTCATAATAAAAATCATACAGAAAATTAGAACAGATGATCTTTATCTCAATCTAATAAGAGCCATCTATTACAAACCTATAGTCAACATCATACTAAATGATCAAAAACTGAAAGCTTTCACTCTAAAATCAGAAACAAGACAAGGATGTCCACTCTCACAACTCCTATTTATTATAGTTCTAGAAACATTTGCCAGCTATTAGACAAGAAAAAGAAAAAAAGGAAAATGATAAGAAAGGAAATAGTTAAATAATCATTATTAGCAGATGGCATGATACTCTACATAGAAGACCCCCAAAACTCCACCAAAGGATCTGTAGATTTAATAACCAAATTCAGTAGTGTAGCTGAATATAAAATCAGCATTCAAAAATCAATAGAATTCCTGTACACCGACAACAATCTTGCTGAGAGAGAAATTAGGAAAAACAAACTTTCCACAATAACATTCGAAAAATGAAATATTTAAGAATCAATCTGATGAAAGAAGTAAAAATTCTATAAACTGAAAATTACAGCTGGCTCTTCCCTCTACATCCCCAACCTGGCAACCAGCCCACAGAAGAAATTCAGGTGACTGGCTCTTCCCTTCCTACATCAAAGGGAACATGCCACCAGGGGAACACAAGCCACAGACCTTGTCTAGGGAACACAAAATGACCTTGTCTAGGGAACACAAAATGACCTTGTCTAGGGAACACAAAATGAAAAGGCAGGACTAGGTGGGTGGGAAAGTCCAAAGCAGCATTAACAATATGAGCCAACAGGGGGTAGTTAGATGAACCAGCATTGTGCTTGGGGAAAAGACACATGGTATAGAGAGAGGTGGGGACACTCTATCTCTTTCTTATTTTATTTTTTATTTTTATCTTTCTTTTCCTTTTACTTTTTTCTTTGTTTTTTTCTTACCTTTTTTTTCTCTTTTCTAAATGACTGGGGAGAAATTGAGCCACAGAAAACTAATTCCATCCCCCAAAACCAGAGACCAAGTTCAGATAATCCCTTGCTTACTCTTCCAATCTTTCTTTATTGTCGTCTTCTCTAGTCTCCCAAAGCCTGCATGATCATTCTTTATCCTCCAGCCTTGGTTTTACTTAATTTTCAGTTATCTTTGTATAATTCACTATCCTTTTTAAATTTTCCCACGACAAGGTAAACCACTCCACTAAGGGGAAACTTTATATACAAGTTCCTAATTTATGACTGGCTCTGTTATAAACATACATTTTGCTCCTATGGTTTAAGGTACAAAATTAATAGTTACCAGAGTTTGTCGCTTTCTAAACTATATTTGATCTATTGTTATTGTTAATTATACTACTTTAGCTAAGATGTCATATCTGTTGCAATAAGCTGTTTTCCATTATGTAACATTACTGAGAAGCTCTGGGGATAATAACCTCACCATAGCCCAACACCAAAGAACTGAAGCCTGAGTCAAATAGATGCTAACATTTCACTCTTATTTAATTGAGAAGATAGGATCTTAGGACAGACACAAACCAAGAATCTCCTACACACATAAGACATCCACGAGAAAAGATTTTTTCTAGAGAGGCCTTGATATAAGTGATATAGCTATCGCCCACTAAAATTTCCAAGGATCAACACAGAAAACAAAATACAAAATTTTGGAAATAGAAAATGGCAAGACACAGAAGCAAAATGCAGACTCCAGTCCACCCAGAACAAGTCCAGGAGACATCAAGATAGAGGAAAATAGAAGGCCTGAAATTTCTGAATGTATAACAACTGAAGTAAAGAAACAAATCCACAAGACTGTAGAGAAAATTGGACCACAAATAATCTTTTAGGTAAAATGAAAAATGTCAAGGTTGAAAAAGGAAATTCTCAACAAATCTAGAGTAGAGAAATATAAAAATAATAGATGATGATAGGAAAAGGATGGAAACAATGAATAATCAATACAGGAAAGAAATAGAATGCATGAAAAGAATTCAAAAAGATACCCAGGAAATTAAACATTCTGTTGAAGGCTGGAAAAACTGATTCAATAAAACTGAAGAAAGACTTGAAGACAGGATTGAGAGTAGTGATCATGAAAGCAAAGATCTCTTTTCCAAAGGAAAGTTCCCCTGAAAAGAACAAAGGATCAAGATATAACAGCTCAACAGCTGCAAGATAATGCTAAGAGAAACAATATGAAAATAATTGGTGTCAATGAAAATGCAGGTGTCAACATAAGTGACAGAAAAAAACTATTTTCATAAGTAATAACAGAAAATTTCCCAAGCAAGGGAAAAGAATCTGACATACATATAACTGAGGGACATAGAAACCCAATTAGCCATAACCAAAATAAATCTACACCCAGACATATAATAATCAAGATCCCAGATATACACACAAAAACATAATATTAAAAGTAGTTAGAGGAAAAATAACAGATCCCCTATAAAGGAAAGTCTGTCAAAATCATGGCAGACTTCTCAATACACTCAGATGAAGAAGTGCTTGGAGTGAAATATTTCATGCCTTTGGTTGTTGTTGTTTGTTTTTTTGTACCAGGGTTTGAAATCACGACCTTGTGCTTGCCAGGCAGGGGCTTCCACCCCTGAGCTAAATCTCTGACCAATATTTCAAGTCTTGAAAGAAAACAACTTCCAACCCAGATTGATATACCCTAAAAAACTATCTTTCAAAATTAATGGTGAAATAAGATTCTTCACTGACAAAGAACAACTGAAGAAATTCATGACCACAAAACCAACACTACAAATGGCACTTAAAGGTATTCCAGACAGAGATAAAAATGATCACAATTCCAAGAAAAGCAACAGAAACAAACCACCAGGAAGAACCAGAAATTAAACAGAAGGAAAAAATAGGGAACAGCAGGAAAATAACATGACAAAGATAAGTCAATGCATATCAGATACACCCATCAGAGTAAATGGCCTCAATTCACCAATCAAAAGAAATGGACTTGCAGAATGGATTAAGAAATAAAATCCACTAATGTGCTGTATACAAGAAACACATTTAACTCAAAAAGAAATTCATAGACTAAAAGTCAAAGGATGGAAAACAATACACCATGCAACAAGAGCCCAGAAAAAAGCAGGGGTAGCTATTTTGTTTGCAAACAATGTGAACTTCAAACCAAGAATGATCAAAAGAGATAAAGAAGGTCACTACATACTTATTAGTAGAAATCATCAAGAGGAGGCAATGACAATTGTAGGTATTTTTGCAAGTAGTACAGGAGCATCTAATTATGTAAAACAAATATTAATAGACATGAAAAATCAAGTGACAAAAATCCAAATGCAATGGGGAACTTTAATGCCCCACTGTCACAAATACATAGATCAACCAGACAAAAAAATCAGCAAAGAAATATCAGAACTGAGCCAAACCTGTAAACAAATATACTTGGTAGATATTTACAGAAAATTCTACCCAACAACATCAGCATGCACATTCTTCTCAGTTGCACATGTGTCATTCTCTAAAATAGACCATAGAGCATGCTTAAGTAAATGCAAAAGATTTGAAATTGTCTCATGCATATTATTCAATCACAGTGCAACGAAATTGGAAATTAACGGCAAAAGAAATCGCAATAGCTCCATAAACACACGGGAATTGAATAACAGGCTCCTGAATAACCAATGAGTCACAGATGAAATTGAAGAAATTAAACAATATCTATGATTAAATGAAAATAAAGATACAATGTACTGGAACCTGTGGGATAAAATAAAAGCAGCCCTAAGAGGGAAATTTATAGCAATGAATTCTCATTATCAGGAAAACAGAAGAAGCACAAATAAACAACCTAATGTAGTACTTAAAGCTTCTAGAAAAAGAACAAGTAAGCCCAAAGCCTACAGAATGGAGGAAATTATAAAGATCAGAACCAGAAATTAATGCAATTGAGACTAAGAAAACAATAAAGACTTAATGAACTGAACGGTTTGTTCTTTGAAACAATAAATGAAATTGATACACCCTTAGCCAGTTTTGTCAAAAAAGGAAAGAAAAAATTCAAAATACATGTAATGAAGAATGAAAAGGGTGAAATCATCACAGATCCTATGGAAATTCATAAGATCATCAATACCTATTTTGAAAATCTTTACTGTCTTAGGATACAAAACACAGAAGAAATGGACAGATTCCTAGATATGTATCAATTGCCAGAGCTGAATCAAGAAGATATAAAAACTTACCAACAAAGAACAGCCCAGGTCCTGATGGATTCACTGATGAATTCTACAAGAAATTTAGAGAATATTTAATACCAATACTCCACAAACTCTTTAATGAAATTGGAAGGGAAGCAATTCTCCCTAACTCATTCCTACAGGCAAGTATTACTCTGATACCAAAACCAGAGAAAGACCCAACCAAAAAGGAGAACTATAGGCCAATCTCCCTAATGAACATCAATGCAAAGCAAAAATTCTCAATAAAATAAGATACTAGCAAATGAAATTCAGCAAATTACCATGAAAATTGTACATCATGACCAAGTGGGATTCATCCAAAGAATGCAGGGATGCTTTAACATAAGCAAATCAATAAATGTAATACACCACATTAACAGAGCCAAAGATGAAAATCACATGACCCTCTCAATAGATGCAGAAACAGCTTTTGATAAAGTCCAACACTTGTTCCTCTCCTTCAACCTGATAAAAGCCAAAAGTCAACATCATGCTAAATGGACAAAAATTGAAAACTTTCACTCTAAAATCAGGAACAAGACAAGAATGTTCACTATCACCACTCCTATTCAATATAGTTCTGAAAATGTTAGCCAAAGCAATTAGACAAGAGAGAGAAATAAAATGAATAAGGATAGGAAAGGAAGAAGTTAAATTATCACTATTTGCAGATGACCTGATACTCTACATTGAAGACCCCAAAAACTCCATCAAAAGACTAATAGAGTTAATAAGCAAATTCAGAAGTGTAGCTGGATACAAAGTCGACAATCAAAAATCATTAGCATTCTTGTACAAAAGCAACGAACACTGAGAAAGAAATTAGGGAAATAATGCCCTTCACAATAAAATTCAAAAAAAGTGAAAAACTTAGGAGTCAATCTTACAAAAGAAATAAAAGATCTATAAATTGAAAATTGCAGTACTCTGAAGAAGGACATCAAAAAGGATATCAGAAAATGGAAAGATATCCCATGCTCATGGATAGGAAGAACCAATATAATGAAAATGGCCATGCTTTCAATATTATTATACAGATTTAATGCAATTAGATCAAAATATCATTAGCATACTTCAGAGATCCAGAGAAAATATTCCTAAAGTTCATCTGGAAACAGGATAGATCTAGAATAACAAAAGTTATCCTGAGTAAAAAAAGGCAAGGCAGGAGGTGTCACCATTCCTGACTTGAAATTATACTACAAAGCTACTATGATAAAATCAGCATGGTACTGGCAAAAAACAGACTTAAGGATCACTGGAACAGATTAGAAGGTGTAGACACAACTACAAACACTCAACCACCTTAGTTTTGACAAAGGGGCCAACCGTGTTCACTGTGAGAAAGGTAGCCTCTTTAATAAATGGTGCTGAGGGTGCGAGATTTAGCTCAGTGGCACAAGCTCCTGCCTGGCAAGTGTGAGGTTGTGAGTTTGAGTGCAGATACTCCTCCCCGCTTAACAAATAAATAAATAAATAAATAAATAAATAAATAAAATAAATGGTGCTGAGGGATGGGGATATAACTCAGTGGCACAATGCCTTCCTGGTAAGTCTGAGGTCCTGATTTCAATTCCCAGTACCAAAATAAAATACAATAAAATAAAATGTGCTCTCTACTTGCCAAAGCCTAAAGTAAGACCCACATCTACCACTATGCGCTAAACAAAAGTCACAATGGATCAAAGATCCAAATATTAAAGCAGAAGCACTATATTTACTGGAAGAGAAAGTAGGTAGATATCTTGAAGACACAGGTATAGATAGAGTGTTCATGAACAACAGCCAGACTACCTGAGAAATACTTCAAAGAATCAACAACTGGTATCTCATTTTATTAAAAAGTTTTTGCACATCAAAAGAAATCACTAACAGTGAAAAGAAAACCCACAGAGTGGGAAAATATTTTGGCCAGCTGTCCCTTAGAGAAAGGACTTCTATCTATAACATATAAAGATTTGAAAAAAAGATCAGACACCTCAAATTCAAAGACCAAAAAAAAAAAAAAAAATGGGCATGTGCGTGGAATAAACTCTTCTCAGATGAAGGAGCACAAATGGCAAATAAATATATGAAAACCCATTCAACATCACTGGTCATTCAAGAAATGCAAATTAAAACAACACTGGGATTCCATCTCATCCCAGAAAGAATGGCTACTATCAAGAAATCAACTGATAACAAACGCTGGAGGAGTTGTGAGGAAAAAGGAACCCTTCTGTACTATTAGTGTGAGTGTAGACTGGTACAACCACTGTGCAAATCATTAAGTGTATTCCTCAAAAATCTAGAATCAGAGGTCCCATTTGACCAAGGTATTCCCCTGTGGGTATCTTCCCAAAAGAATTAAAAGCATCATACCACAGTGATATATGTTCACTCATGTTTATAGAAACACTGTAATATCTAAATCTTGGAAACAATGCAAATGTCCATCAACTGAGGGGTAGATAAAATGGTGTGGTATTTTTATACAATGGTGTTCTACTCACCCATAAAGAAGGATAAACTTGAGATTTTTATAGGTAAATGGATGCAAATTGAGACCATGCTCATAAGCAAAATAAGTCAGTCTCACATGTGTAAATGTTGTATTGTATACTTGGTATGAGAAATTAAAAGAGTAAATAAAGTATAAAATGTACACGAGATATTGTGAAATGGAAAGAAATTGTTCAAAAGGAAAAAGGAACTAAAGTGTGTGAAACAGGAAGGATTGTAAAGAAAAAGGAAAAAATGCAAGTTGGTTATAGTATTAGTATCTCTTCACTCATTAAAAAGAAAAGTTTGTGCTAATATCAATTGGAGAAACTTTTATGCCCATATCTTGTACCCCAAGCAACTACTTTAAAGATAGCAACATGTAAAGTATTAACTATTGATATTCTATTATTTCGTTATGAAATTTTGCTTTAATTTTTTACCATAAAATAAAATTTTTAAAAGATAATAAAGGAAATCCATGCTATGAAAAAGGAGATTGAGGAAGATATCAGAAAATGGAAGGTTATCCCTTGCTCATGGTTAGGAAGAACAAACATAGCCAAAATAGTCACTTAATATTTCTGAAGAATTTATCATATGTAATATATTGAGCTTCAAATTAATTCTAAATATTTTAACAGCTAATATAAGATGGGGCCTCCATTTCCTAGTTTAATTTAATCTTTCACCACTGCTCACTCATATACCTGCATTCCACCAGCTAATATATATATAGTCAGATTTTCTCTGAGATTTTTATCCTTGATGTCCAACCTGTCTTACATGCTAATGTCTTTTTCTTTATCATGATGAATCTTCTTGTGTGAGAACTAATTCATGAAATAAAATATTTGTAGCTTGCATTGTTTGAGGAAACAATAAAGAAGCATAAACAAATATAGATTAAACAATAGATAGATATGGTTTTATTTTTAACTAAGAACTTTATTTTGTGTATATTTTAATTACTAATCAGTATGCACTACAAATACCCAAAAGTAACACTGAACTTTTTACTCTATTTTAATGTTGAGCAATAACCCTCTGAAGCTGGATTATTTTTTACTTTCCTTGGCTAATTTTGTAGCTATTTCACAATGACAGGCCATTTGTCTCTCAGTTCATGTTAATATTGAGTATATTAAAATAGGAAGAGATTTTTTCTACTGCAAATCATAGAAACATTTGTAAAATAAAAAATTACTCCAGTTAGTTTTCAATGCTTTAAGATTAATCCATTGTGCCAGGCGTGGTGGCGCACGCCTTTAATCCCAGCACTCGGGAGGCTGAGGTATGAGAAGCGTTGTGAGTTCTAGGCCAGCTTGGGCTACAACGCGAGCGCAAGGCCTGCCCAAGCTACACAGTGTGACCCTGCCTCAAAAAACCAGGGCCGGGAGTTTGGCTCAGCGGCTTACGCGCCTGTCAGGTAGGGGTGAGGTTGTGAGTTTAATCCCTGGTGCCACAAAAAAAAAAAAAAAAAAGATTAATCCATTGTCCTTTTCTTAACACTGCCCTTTTCTTTCCATAACAAGGATTTACTTTGTTCTTGGTAAATACCCTGTTCTATTCTCAGCTCAAGTAGGTCCTACCACCTGTCTTTTATTCTCTACTTCTCAAGTCAAGTCAGTGAAGACCATTAATCACCCACAGGCAGAAGCATTACACTATTTTTCTTCCATATGAGGAACTTGTCAGTAGAGTGCTCACACCCACATCTCAGTTTGGCAAAAAAGATGGAGAGAAGACTAAAGCAGGATCAGATAGAAATTCCTCCCCCTATTTCTAGGTATTAGTTTTCTCCAAGTTATCTTAAATTAGAACATGTGCTACATCAAACTCACAAGCAAACCAAAAATAGCTCTCATTAATTATCACCTATTTAAATCTCCATATAGATGCCATTTCCTTCAGAGAGACTTTCCTGATATTGCCTCTCTAAATCTTATATTTGTCTGTTGGTTCCCGTTGGCAGCACACAGCTTAGCACATTGAATTGAGTGTTCACAGCTATTATCTTCCCCCCACCAAATTGATTAACAATTGATAATTGTTGTAGGTGCTAATATTATTCTTTGTTCTTTAGCAATGAAGTTTTCAATAAATACTTGAGCACACAAATGAATGATCATTGTATTAGATATTTACAAATAGCTCTGATACATACTACATTGTTTTATTTCATATGGATTTTTTTTTCTAGGTACAAACTGAAGAAGATGATTTGGAAACAGATTTCTACAAAGATTTAATACCTTTTGAAAAGGAAGAAAGTAAAAAAGACTCATCATCGGGTAAAGAGAAAAATGATTTTTATGTACCAATTTTTTATTCCTCAAAGAAAAGTAAAAACTTTCAACAAAACTCAGCCTTCAAAGAAGCTATTAAGGCCTCCCACAAAAAGGTAATAAAAATGGTATCTGATCTTTTCATTCTTTCTTGAAGTTTAATGACAGTTGAAGCAATGCAAGTAAAAGAGGAAATTATTGATCTCATATTGATGGTATTTCCCAACAATGCACTTAAATCCATTTACATTTTTTATTAAATCCACTTTATTTTTTATTTTTATTTTAAAGATGATAAAACAGAATAAAAACAATCAAAACAAACCAGTGTAAGAGGTACAGGACTTCAAAACATTATGAAATCAACAGTAGCTACCATAATGCCTTTTGATGTCTTCAAAATAGTTGCAGATAACTTTGGACATAGTAAAAGTCAAACAGAACAGAATAGAATAATGAAAACAAAACAATGAATGCAATAAAGGACTTCAAAACAAGCCAATAGTAAATCCAAAATGGCTACCATAATGTGTCTTGTTATTTTTCAATTAGTTACTTCTGCAATTGGATTTGACATAATCAAACAAAACAAAAGAGAATAAAACCCAACCCAACAAAAGAATGAAAATGATATAGGACTTCCAAAGCAAGACCATAGGGAACAATGGCTGCAACACTCAGAAAGAGATCCCCTTTAGATGTTACATAGCATACCACTATCCTTTAAACCTATGATCAGACCACTGGCCCTAGATCTGCAATGTTAGTGAAAAAATAAAGCACCACAGGCATCCAATTTCATTTCACCTGCATAGCTATCATCACAGCCTGTGTTTCTCCAGATAAGCTGGCTGATTACAGTGCGGGGTAGGAGGAGTTGGTACTTCTTGTTTGCCAGCCCGCATGCTGGAAGGGACTGGGGTCTGTCTGTTCCAGTCCAGTGGCAGCCCATGTATGGTGCTGGTACCCAGACTGGGCTGGCTTGCTGGTGTGGCCTTCTTTTCTCTACCCCCAGTCTGCAAATGGCGATTGAATTCACTTTAAAAGTTATACAGGTGATAGTATGTAATAGCATTCTGTGTGCTTTTTCTTGTGTTCTCTTTATTTTTATTTGTTATTTTGCTGTAAGCATGTGTTTCTTATAAGTCACATATAATGGAATATTTAATTTTATGAAACCTGATAGTCTTTGGCCTTTGCTAGAGAAATTTAGCCAATTTATGTTTAGTGTACTCATTGTAATATTGCATGTCTACCTTCCATCTTTTATTTTTCTTACTCATTGCAAAATACTGTTATGTTTTATATCCTTACTTTTCCTATTTTTGTCATATTTCTCTTTTTCCCTTTTGTCTCTTTGGAAGCTCTTCTATACTTTTAATTCCTCATGCTGTTACTCTTTTCTAGTTAACAAACATACCTAAAGTGTACTTTTTCTTTTTATCACATGAACTAACAACTCCCAAAAGATGTTTTACTTATCTATCATACATGCAACACACACTTTTCTGAAGAATACATTTGTTTCCCTTTTCATAGACTTTCAAAACCAGTCTTAGTGAAATAACTGAGAAACTTTATCTATTGCTAGGAATTATTTTGCATTTTTATATTATATATGTTCATTTATATTTCATTCTGACTCATCATCCCCATTGAAGGATTCTTCACATAACGTTTATAATTTCCATGTTCATTATCTATGTTTTACATTAGCTTTATATTTTATATGTGTATCACCATTTTCTTTCTTCTCATCTTCCCTTTTTTGATATCTATATTTTCTCTCAGCTGACCTTTTTTTCTGTGTTTCTCCTCAGAGAAGATACATGCAAGATAAATTCCCTAAATCCTTGCATATCTAGAGTTGCTTGCCTTTCTCTGAATAATAAAATTAAAGAATATCCTGACTGCATTACAGTCCCCTTTTCTTTACAGTAGATAGTATTCTTTTGTCTTCTAATTTCCATTGTTGCAGAGAAAAATCACATGTAAAATTGATTTTCTAAATTTTTATTTTGTCTGTCTGGAAATTTACAAGAATTTTTAAATAAATACTTGGCAATCCCCTAAAAGGTGTTCAGTATTGTATTTTTCTCATTTATCTTGTCAGAAATTTTATGAAATGTTATACCTTCATGTGTCAACCTTTCTTCATCTATTCGTTTTTATCATATTATTTGTATTACTTCTCTCAGATATGTTCTACAACTCTAAAATGGTTTAGGGAATATATTTCTTTAGGAAATTTATAGACATTTGCAAAACTCTATAGTATCTATTCTTCACTACAAATATCACTTTAGTAGTTTTTCCTTCCCAAGTGATGAAAAAGAAGACTGAGTTCTGAATCAAAACCAGAGAGGAGAGAGAAAAAGGAGAAGGCAGAAATCCCAACACTGAAGCTAAAGAATCGATTTATAAATGCCCCATGACATGTGTGAAACCCTTTTGTAGGTAAAGAGCTATTATTTATTCCCTAACAGTCTACCTCAAAGTGAAAACCGTTAGGGTTGGTCACACTACCAAGTTGGAACATATGAAGTTATAGATAGTCAATAATTTTTCACTTAAAAAATTGTCATCCTTATATGATTCAACCTCATATCATGATTGCTTTTATAAGATCTGGACAGAATAAGGAAATCCCAGTCTCAGTAGAAAATGCTATTATATCTTCCTTTTGTCTACTCTTCAGGTAATGAAAACAACAAACCACCAACTTGAAAATTAATCCAAGCTAATAGTGTTCAATAGAGTGGAGTGTTCTATTTATTTTGTCACACTCATGTTTGACTAGCCATTTGTTGGGCAGATAGTCTGTATAAAATCGAAGTATCAAGCCGGGCGTGGTGGTGCACGCCTTTAATCCCAGCACTCGGGAGGCTGAGGTAGGCGGAGCGTTGTGAGTTCGAGGCCGGCTGGGGCTACAACGCGAGCGCAAGGCCGGCCTGAGCTACATAGTGCGACCCTGCCTCAAAAAACCAGGGCCGGGAGTTTGGCTCAGTGGCTCAAGGCTGTGAGTTCAATTCCCGGTGCCGCAAAAAAAAAAAAAAAAATCGAAGTATCAGTACTGTAAAATTCAGTGTTTTTTAAATTTATTTTACAAAACTGAAAACAAAACACTATGGTTAAAATAAAGCAAGGTTGCAGAAATCAATGAAATGGGTTATACACAAATTATACCCTACTGTAGTATGACATTTTAATCTAAAATAACCAGTTTCAGTCATCATCTGCCAAGTAGAATACCATGTCCGCTAGTGCTTGTGCTTATTTGACATACAAAATATTTTTGAGACAGGGTCTCACTATATACTGTAGACTGGTCTTGAACTCACTTATGTAGCTCAGGCTGGTCTCAAAGTCACAGCAATCTTTCAGCCTCCTGAATACTGGGAGTGCACGACCATGCCTGGTTAATATACAAAATTTAACTTTATTTTTCATAATTCAGTTTTCAGCAAACCTGGAAATGCTGAACATTCCAGAGCAGGCATTACAGATATTCAGCAACTGCATGGGCCTCTTACTAAAAGGGACCTCTAATTTTCAAAAACTGTATTTCTATGACAAAATTCAAGTATTGAAGATAAAATTAATGGGAACTTAATAAGATTCAGGCTGAACAAAGGCACAAACATGGTCTATATTGCTCATTTCTGTGTCCATAGCATCTGAGATGTCTTAGCAGTGAATGAGCATAAGACAGTAAGATAAGAAGGGAGAGAGAGAGAGACAGAGACAGAGAGAGAGGGAAGAAAAAGGAGAAGATGGGGGAAGAGAAAGAGGAAGAGGAAGAGGAAGGTGAAGAGCAAGAGGACTAGGGGAGAGAAGAGGGGAGAAAAGGGAGGCATGAAAGAATTATGAAGCTTTTTGATCTTTGCTAATTTTTTGTGTGTAAGCACTCATTTAGTATTATAATTATAGGGTATAGGAAGGTGGCTGTTTAATAATTAGTAATTACAATAAAGTTATTTTGCTGAAATATAGTCTTCAGTGTTACCATTACTTGATCACTAAAATTTGTTAAAATTGAAATATAAAATATATAAAATGTTCTTAATTGTATACACAGAATACTCTTAAACCCCAGTAACTGTATGGAGCAGTCTAAAGGGACAATATTTTAAGCATAGTATCAACCATGTAATCCTAAAAGACCTGACATAACTAGAAATTATTAAATAAGAAATAGATTTCAAAGAAACCAAAACACCTTATATATTTCTGTACATAGGAGGAGGACAGAGAATATAAATAATTTTAACCTCCCTCTCTAATTTAGAATCACAGCATTTGGCTTTGAAATGGGGTATGAAATGTCACTTGGTGAGTAGCCCCTATCTTATTACTGAAGCACTGAAGACTAGAGAATATAAATGCTTTCTCCTGTTAGCGACAAAGCTACAAATTGAATCCCTGTTGCAAGATTTCAAGTTGAATTTGTAAACAATCTATTTTGATTATTAGCATTACCAAAACCTTCTTTAAAAAACTCAGTAAAAATGCAACCACAATGGGTAATCAATGGAAAAGGACTTTTCTGATTGTTGATCCCTTTTGACAGAGAATCTGTTTCTTAGTCAAAGTACGTTATTGAGTTAAACCTATCTGTTTAGCATTTTGAACATCTCAGGAAGAGGTATGGAACATAAAATGAAAATTACAGTTTTGAATGTGAAAATATGCAATAGAGTTAAAATTATTTTCATACTACAGTAGGACTGAAGCTAAGCATATTTTGGTGACATTTAAATGTTTGGTACTTCTAGTTTTTACTTAATTTTCTCTCTCTCTCTCTCTCTCTCTCTCTCTCTCTCTCTCTCTCTCTCACTTTCTCTCTCTCTTTCCCTCTCCCTCCCTCCCTCCCTGCCCTTTCTTTCTTCCCTCCCTCTGTCCTATTTTTCTTCTTTCATTTAGGATTCTAGTTTTGTTAGAATCCATAAAGTGATAAAAGTTTTAAACTTCACAATGAAAGCTAAGGATCTGCATCTCTCTGATGTCTTTTTGAAAGCACTTAACCATCTGCCTTTAGAATACAACTTTGCTTTGTACAGCCAAATATTTGAGGACTTTGGAACTCACTACTTTACTTCTGGATCCCTGGGTGGAGTGTATGACCTTCTGTACCAGTTTAGCAGTGAAGAGTTAAAGAACTCAGGTATATTTTCTTCAACCTTTGTTTTTTAAATTGGTATTATAGCATGCAATACATTTTTCTCCTACTCTATCATTTTAATCATTTTTCCTGAGCTTTAAATTAAATCTGCTTTATTTTCAAAATGACAACAAGAAACACTCAAAAGCATACGCACTCAAATAAATAAAATGAAAATAGAAAAGTAGGGCCCAAATAAGAAAAAATAAGTATACTTAATCTCTGTGATTGGAAGTCATATTCATCTATGAGTTTTCCAGCATCTATAAAAATAATAAGCTATACTATGGTGGTTACCTAAAAAAAAGATGGATGCAAATATATCAAGAAAAACAAAGATTGTCCTAAAACTGAGTTCTCAAAGATAGTTTATTTATAGAATTTTCATGAGACAGTTTTATAGAGCAATGATTTATAGCAAATCCAATAGCAATCATTTTCTTTCAATGATTTTAAGAAAGTCAAAGCATAAGATAAAAGAATATAGCGGATTGATAAGGGCTAGATAAATGTGAGTCAGATACCTATTACTGCTTATGAAGCATGAAGCTGAACATGCAACTTTTACTTGAGGAAAGCTTACAACTTTGCATTACAAAGTATACAGCAGATATTTTTCTGCATAAATACAAAATAACATAAACCAAAAACATTCTTCCCTAAGTATTCATCTTCAATTGTTAATATTACTTATCATGATAGTTTAAGCACCTTTGGATAAACTTGTTTTCAGGCTCCTATGTGAACTGAATTAAGAGTTGGGATCATCTATTGGTGTCTCTTGAGAGCAAAATTAGGAAACTGAACAGTAACCAGAATCAACTCATCAACCTCCCCAAATAAATCAGATTTATCTTTAAAGTGTTATACAAAAGTAAATAGGAATTTCTTTAAACACAGCCTCAGATCAACCCTAGAGCTAATTCTGTTGCAGTACTTCTGTTCTTTCAGTCCACTGTGGGAAACACTAATGTTTCATACAGCTGTTGAGTCCTTCCAGATCTTTAGAGAGTACATTTCCCTCATGGTCTCCACCCTAAGAAAGAGGATGGATTAATACCTTTCAGAAAGATTTTCAGTAAGAAAGTCTGATTTTTTTAATCTGACATATTTACTAAGCTCCAAAAGGTTTATGCTATGATTGGATTCCACATTGCCTGTCCCTTATAGTCATTTAATTTATCATTTCTACTAGAGCAATGCTTGAATGATGAAGTAGGTGTCATCTAATGAAAATAGCATCTGTATTAGCACTGAGCAAAAATGTTGGTAGAAATCCTTGCCTCTTTACTTGGCTTCATCTTATCCATCAGATGAAATTAATCTGGTCAATGCCAGTGCAGCCCAGAAAATAATTTCCCACTTGATGTATATTCATCATGCATTTAACCAAAATCATTGAATGCTTACAGTTCAGAGCAGTTAAAGAATTGTGTGAATCTCTAATCAACCATCTAACTTCAATGATTCAATAGTTGAATTCCAGTAAGGAAAATGAATGGTGGGCAGCACATTTCTACAAAAATATTGTCACCCTCCCTCTCTTTGTCTATAAAGGTAAAGATTGAAAATGTGTATGTATAAATGAAAAAATGATATTAAATTTATGAGTAATTCATTGTTATATCTTAGATAAAATATAGGTAAATAGAAGAAAGGGAATATGAGATGCGATAGAAAACCAGAAATATGCATATACATACACCCATGTACTAGACATCCACACTATGTTTGCACACTAAGAATAGTATTTAAAGTGCATATATATGCAATTTATATGTGTATATTATATACAACATATTTGAGGAGATATTCAATATTCTTATGTTCACTAAGTGTATATTCTTTGAGTCACAATAGTAATATTATATATTGTTATTAAAATAGTTTTAATCATTAAAATGAAGCATATGCAGACAGAAACAAATCACAATAGAATGGATTGCTCCAATGAGTGACCTTGCCTGTTTGGCTCACTCTCTAGATCAGCATATATTCTGGGCTCTTCTTTTTCTTTCTATTCCTTTTCTCTTTACTTAGACATAAGATAAAACTAGAGTACATATTTTCATTTTTGTTATGATTTTTATAATGTATTATGTACCTTGTCAGAGTTTTTAAAAAATAATTTGAATATTTCATAATGCCTTCCTTCAAGAAGAAGAAAACAAAATTAAATTGCCTTTTGTTTGCATCCCTTGATTTATTCCACTATTGTTTGGTGTTGGACAGTATGTTTAAAACCTTGGATAAAAGTTGACATTTCTTCAATGTGCAAGATTAAAAGAATGTCAAAAATATAGTGAAAACACTAAGCGATTAAAATACTATAGTAAGCATGGCAGTAATTTTAAACTTCTTTCATTGAAAAGTTATGTTTTGGTTTGAATTTGGGTTGAAAAATTATTCACTGAATTATTTATTGGAATGATATTGTGACTTGCGCTATTGACTTGCTCAGTGACTAGAATTGAGGACGTTATTGAAATACCCCACAGCAGAAAGACACTGAGGTTTAAGTGATCAGGTGCCACAACTTCAAGCAGGCCTTTGGTTACTAGGAAGCTAGGCAATGTACTGTCATGGTTGTTGTATTGTGTCAACTTGAGAAGTTTAGAAGTTTAAGTCAAGAGACTCAGCAGGTAGCCAGGGTTCTGACTTTGTAAATATCTTCATCCTGTGCAAGAGGAGGGCAAGGAGATTTTGTGAATGCTACACAGGCCCTGGAGGGGAGTGGTGACCTGTGTGCAATATAAGGGAGGAAAAGCGGCTTGCTCTCCACACCTCATTCCTTTTGCTCTGGCTGCTTTTGCTGGATACTGCCTTGAAGTGTTGCCCTGGAGCCATGCCACCTGTCTACCTTGGAGCCAGCTGATTATGGACTGAAACCTCCACAAACAGTGAGCTAAATAAGATTTCCCTTCCTTCATTTTGTGTATCCGGCTTTGTCCCAGCAACAAGAGAAAAGTAACCAAGACACATATTAAGGGAAGGAAAAGCTTTTTCCAAAACACACTGATGAAACCATGATATATTAATCACCAGATGGTTAACACCACAAGTAGATTCATTCTTCAGATCTTTAAAGATTTCCATATAACCCTCAAAAAAGAAATTACATTCATACATAACTAACTGATCACACAAAAGTTCATTTTCACTTATAATTAGTAAAACCTAATGGAAGAATCTGAAAAGGAGTCATTCACTATAAATGCATTAAATTCCTAGCATGGTCTGAAAATTTGACTGACCCACTTATAAAAATAATACCAGCACAAGAAAATTAAGTGTATTTATTCGACCAGACTAAAGCAGCTATCTTTTTGTTAGAATAGAAGCTGCAAGGTAAGCATGAGGATTTCAAACCAATGATATCTTTATTTCCAACCAGTAATACATCTCCTCAATTACTTTTTAAAAAGTAAAGAAGGCACATCCAACTTATGTCTACTAGCCTCATTACTCAGTGTTCTAGTCTCCACTTCAGCCTCACACCTGATCAGGGGATCAAACTCAGAGAATACGCTTCTCTGCCTGTTGGAACCTGCCACTTAAATATCAATGTGTAATAAGGTAGATTGCTTTAAGGTGCACAAATACTGAGGCAAAGAACTATATCTATCATGTGCTCTTATAATGCAAGGAAACTTTCCATCAACTATCAGAAGAACTGGACTTTAATTTTAAAGTTTCTGGCAGTGAGTCAGGTGGCTTGGAGAGCTGTTCATATCAAGTACACATGTATTCCTGTCAAACTACCCCAGATAGGTAGTGGCAAATAACCCTACCAATGTGCTGGATCTGTTTTCCTGCACTGTGTTCCACTCAGAGAATTTGAGGTCACTGAGAATGACTATAGGCATTGTTCTTACAATGACTCAGATGTCAGAATCCTCAACCAATGATGAAAGAAAATTTGGAAAAGGACAAGAAAAATGAGGACTGAAGGTATCATAACGGCATGGCATGAGTCTCACAGGATCTGAGTTTTGACAAGATGAGAGTCTCCAGGAGAAGTTGGTACTAAGCACCTAGAAAGTTGTCAATGCCAACTACCCCAGCTGAAGGGGTAGGAATGATGCTGTACCAACCCCTACCAGACACCAGAGAATCAGAATCAACACCGATGTGAATTCAGATAAGGAGACAGAACAGCAAAGAGGCTGAAATATTAATAGGTTAGGAAGCAGAATTTCTTTTGGTGGTGTTGTTGTAGGGTTAGCAACTGGTACTTATGAGATATGTGAGAATCACACATGGCATAATGACCATATATCTTTATCAAGGAAGTTAAAATTTCTGAAATTAAAATAAAAAGGGTTTGAAGTTAGGGACAGAGGGAGCAGCTGGGTCCAGGAAAAGAGGCACAGAGAGGGATCAGAACCTGTGTTCCCAGGGAAGGAGAGATGGCCACAAACTACCTTTTGGGTGTTCATAAAGCAGACTTAGGTCTCACAGAAGCAACTATGGCACAGAATGTAGGCCTTTTAGGGAGAAGAAAGGAGAGGCCAACACCATTCCCATGGAACTGGTCTCATTGGGGTGTCCTAGGATCAGTATTAAAGGTGAAAATGGCAGGGATTCACAGGGACATTTTGTGCTCAGGATCATTTCAGCCTGGGCAGAACTGAATCTGCAGGTAAAGCTATCTGTGCGGACTGAATAGGACAGTGACTAATAGAGCGTATTTAGCTCCAAAAGAGATCAGAACCTCATGTTTCTCTTCTTTGAATTCTCAGTTGTATATTTTCTGTGGGTTCTGTTTGTATTCCCTAGGTTTATCAGAGGAAGAAATCCGAAACTGTGTCCGTATTGAAACAAAGAAACGTTATCTATTTGTTACAAAAACAAAAGTAGAAAACCGCTGCACCACTACCAAGACGTCAGAGAACTATGAAGGTAAAGTTGCTTTCTTGTCCAGCTTGCCCCAACGTTGCCTGTAATTTAGGAACCAAATTGGACATGACTGTGCTATTTTTAACATTTCATTTATTTCACTTACCTGCTTCCAAGCTCTGTGTGAGGTGTAAGGAAAGTGCAAAGAAATCATCACCAGCTCTACATCAAAGTAGAAATGACTAAGGTTTTCGCTATCTCATTTTTTGGCTGTTCAACTTAATGAACAATTTATTGATTTTTTTCTTACAGGTAGAGCTCAATGTCAGGCATTATACAGTAAAATGAATGTAAACTAGATATTTCCATTTATGGAGTATATATATGTATGTATAGATATAGATATAGATATAGATCTCAATAAGGGTTTAGGAAAGGTATTTGTGAAGGCTATGAAAGTACATCGTATAGAAGAAAATGGGCAGACAGAAATTTTGAGATCAAAATACATCACGTTTTGTGAAGAGAACTGTTGTGGAGCTGTGCATTGAAGACAGCAGAAGATTTTGGCAAATGGAGAAAATGAGAAGGAAAATTCAGGCCAAACTACTGAATAAAAAAGAGGTAAATCAGGTTTTGCAGCATAATTGTATTCCTTCCCAGAAATTCACCCACTGCCTTGTTTCTTTTTACCCACAAAATTGCCAGAATTTATGATTGGTTGATTTCTTGATGATAGCCTTTCTTTCTGGCGTGACATGGAATTTTAGTTTTGTTTTAATTTGTATTGAGAAATCCTCAATGATCAGGAATGCTGAACTTTTTTTTCATATATTAATTTGTTGTTTGCATTTCTTTATCTGAGAAGTGTCTATACATTTCAGATACTTGTTTAAGGATTTGATCTTTAAATTTAGGAGTTCTGATTTTTTTGTGTTCATTATGTATTCCAGTTGATAGTCCTTTGTCTGAGGGGTAGCTGGTGCAATTCTTTTTTCTATTGTATGAATTATCTCTTCAATCAGTTGGCATATTTTTTGCATATGATTTTAATTTGATGTGATCCCAGTTTTTGTAATATTTCCTGTGTGATTGGGGTTTTGTTCATAAAGTCTTTGCCACACCTGTCTTCTAGAGTTTTACCTATTCTATCTTCCAGCAAATTGTTTCTATTTTTATATTTACATCTTTCATCCATTTTGATCCTAGTTTAGTGCATGATGAGATATATGGGTCTAGGTTCAATAATGATAATTTAACTCCTTCCTCTCTTATCCATATTCCTTTTATGTCTTTCTCTTGTCTAATTATTCTGGCTAATGTTTCCAGAACTATGAACAGGAGTGGTAATAGTGGACATCCTTGTGTTCTTCTTGATCTTAGAGTGAAAGCTTTGGTTTCTGACCCCGTAGTACAATGTTGGCTATCAGTTTGTCATAGATAGGTTTTATCCAACTGAGATAAAGACAATCTGTTCCAATTTCATTGCTGAGACAAAATACCAAAATTAATGAAGGAATACTTATTGAGCTCAGCTGGTGTGGCAGAGTGGCAACAGTTCATGGTGGTGAAAAGCATCAAAAACAAGAGCAAAGAGGGAGCAACATAAGAGAAGACTCTTTCAGTTCCTAATATTGTATGTAGTCCACACCTGCTTGGGTGTAGCACTCACAGCCATAATCCCAGCATTGGACCATGAATCAATCACAAACCCTAGAAGCCTGCCACCATGACTGAATTAGGTTTTGTGGGGACACCTAGACATAAACCATAACAGGCTGTATCATGAATGGGTGTTGGGCCTTGTCAAATGCTTTTTTATTTTTTTGAGTTTGAGATAATCACATGATTTTTGTTTTAGGTTCTGTTAATGTGATGCATTACATGTATTGATTTGCATATGTTAAACCATCTCTGCATTCCCATGATGAATTTTACTTGGCCATGGTACATACTCTTCTGAATGGTTTACTACATTCTGGTGGCCAGTGTCTTAATGAGGAGTTTTGCATCTATGTTCATTAAGGAAATTGGCCTGTGTTTCTCTTTTATGGTTGGTTCCTTCTCTGATTTTGGTATCAGAGTAATGCTTGATTCCAGTAATGAGTTTGGTAGTATTGCTTCCCGTTCAGTTTTATTAAAGAATTTTAGGGGTATCGATATTAGATCTTCTCCAAATTTCTTGTATAATTCAACAGTCAATCCATCAGGGAATGGGCTTTACTATGCTGGTAGTTTTAAATTGTATCTTCAATTTCATTGACTGATACTGTATTATTTGGAATTTTTATATCTTCTTGATTCAGCTTTGGCAGTTTGTAGGTATCTAGGAATCTATTCATATCTTCTGAGTTTTCATCTTATTAGAATACAGGTTCTCTAGGTAGGTATTGATGATTTTTTGAATTTCTGCAACATCCGTTGTGATTTTGTCCTTTTCATTCCTAACTGCATGAATTTGAATCTTTTCTTTCCTTTTTTGGCAAGGTTGACTAAAGATTTGCCTACTTCATTTAATCTTTTAATAAACAAACTCCTTGATTCATTGATTCTTTATATTGTTTTCTTAGTCTCGATTGCATTAACTTCTGCTCTGATATATTATAAGTTCCTTCCTGGTACACACTTTGAGTTTAACTTCCTCTTCTCTTTTTAGAAGCTTGAGGTTCAACATTAGGTTGTTTATTTGAGGTCACTCTGTTTTTCTGATATGAGAATTCACCTCTATAAATTTCTCTCACAGGATTGCTTTCATTGCAAAGAAGATCAGCTGATCACAGCAACTCTGCCACCTTGGCTAAAGTAATACAATCAGTAATAATAGCCTCAAGCATAGGCTATAAATGACAAACTGTGATAACTAATGTTTTGCCATCTTTAATCATAAATACAATATTCATAGATATGTAACAAAATCTAAGACAAATCAAAGATTTATATACAGTAAGTATCTACTCAGTAGAGTGATTTTACCGTAAGGAGAGAAAATTTAAAAGGGATAATGGGAAAAATATAGAAATAAAAAGAGAAAGAGATTAGAAACAAGGCTGAAGGACAAAGGAAGATTACACAAGCCTCAGAACTTAGTCAAGAAGACAAAGGGAAAGAAAGAAGGAAAAAAGAAAAGCAAGAACAAAACGAAACTAAAAAAATTCACATTCATGAAAAAAAAAACAATAAAAAGGTATGAAAAATGGACCCCAAAACAAATAAAACAAAAAGAAATTTCTCTGTAACTTCAAGCCTGTGCTTACCCTCTGGTGTCTGCAGTTTTACTGTAGAGTATAATTTATAGCATGGGTCTGCTGCTGCTGGTAGGACAATAAGGAAGTGAGAACCCAGATCTGTGATGGATAATTCAAGCAAAGCTGCAGTAAGATTAGTGTGGGGGGTTGATTCTGATTCTGGTATTTTCAAATTTGCAGAAATCAAAGCTGATCACGTCCCCTGGTCATGTGGTTGGGGTCTGAGTCATTCAATGTACAACACTCTGGTTGTCTTTTGTTGGCCTGACCACAGCTCCTGACCCTAGACATCTGCTGTGGTTGTCCTTCTCCCAGTCACTGTGGGATTTCAACCCTTGGATCCCTGAGATGAAGCCAACCCATGGCTACTCTGATCCCCAGATTCAACTGGCCCCTCCCTAAAATGACATCCAGCCAAACTCCCTCTCCAGGGGACATGAAAGTCACTTGGACTGGAGTCACTCAGCAGCTGTTGTAGAACACACCATCAACTGCTCCATTCCACTGGTGCATTTCTCCCTTGAGGCCTCTGGAGTCACCCACCCCTCACGGTGTCTGTAGATTCAATCCTTTGCACACCATGAGCTGGGAGAAAGAAAGAAACTGCAGTTTGCATCCTTCTTTTTCTGCATTGAGATCTGTCTCCTCCTTTTCTCTGTGGGCTCCAATTTTCCTTTCAGATCCTTCCTGGTTCTCAGAGGACAGAATCAGCTTCCCTCCTTCTTCCCTAAATTACTATTTTGTAGTGTCTCATTCCAAAATCTTGGAGAGGTTGATTTGTTGCTGCTTACTGTTCTGCCATTTTCCTGGAAGACATTAAAATGCTTTCCTCTTCTTTAAGCTTAAAAACATTCTATTCTCTTTTTTTCACCTACAAATGAAAGTTTGTGGCATAACTGTTATTTAACTGGCTATCCTAAGCTATGTGGCTTATGTTATTGTGTGGTCTGAGGACTTAGGTTAATATAAATAAAAAGCTGGCAAGTTGGCATCAAATAGTAAAGAGCAAATTAGTCAAGGACTATGTGGAATGTGCATCCCAATTCTGTATCTATTAACCTTGTATTCCAGGACAAATTACTTTCAGCTTCAACATCTACATTTTATTTTTATTTTTTTATTTTTTCAGTACCAGGGATCAAACTCACAGCCTCACGCCTGCCAGACAGGCTTTTAAGGCACTGAGCCAAAGTCCTGGCCCCATGTTTTTTGAGGCAGGGTTGCACTATGTAGTTCAGGCCAGCCTTGCTCACATTGTAGCCCAAGTCAGCCTCAAACTCACAATATTCCACCTACCTCAGCCTCCCAAGTACTGGGATTAAAGGTGTGCACCACCATGCCCGTCTTAACATCTACATTTTAACATACATCGACTTTTTAAAGTTCCTGTGAGAATTATATAAGAAAATGTGTGTAAATTGCTGACACATACCATATGCTTAATAAACCATATGCTTAACATTTCTGTTATTAAACTCCGTAAGATGATAATAAATGTCCTCTTGCTTTTCCATTTAGCTTGCATATGGGAGCTACAAATCTGTACAATCTACTTCTCTGTCCTGTGCATATAGGATTTTCTGCAAAATATAAATTTTCAATAAAATTAATTGAAAATTTTCTTGAAACACCTGCAGGTTCAATTTTGCAGAAAGCAGAGAAATCCATATCCATGGTTCGAGGTGGGAAGAGTAGATATGCAGCAGCTTTGGCATGGGAGAAAGGAAACTCTGTTCCAGATGAGAAAGTACTTTCTGAGTGGTTAGAATCAGTGAAAGAAAATCCTGCTGTGATTGACTTTGAGGTAAGATTAAAAAGCATCAGGAGTAAAAGAGCTACAGCAGTTCTCTAGCAGCACAAATTACACATTGCACAATTTCTTTTCAATTTTCTTCTCAGATAACAAAGGAAATGTTGCTTTTTAATATTCATGCACAATATACCTATTTTAAAATGTTAAATTGTATATCATCTACTGCCTTTGCTATTCAAACAAGCACTCTGGGAGTATTTAGAATTCATAGCATCTGTGAAACACCAGAAAAGCAAAGTTAGTGAATAAAACTGCTCAAACTTGCCTAGAGTATTATACTGCATCTCACTGTGGATACAACAGGTTTAGTTTCTGTGTTTTTCTTGCAAGTCTTTATTTGATGAGCAAAACTTTGCTTATAGTGCTGTAAGATAAACAGAATTTTAGATTCATTTAGTTTCCCTTTTCTGTCACCATTGATTCAGTTTTCCTGTTTTGTGTTTGTTTTAATTATATCAAAAAGTGATTTTGTTATTTATGTAATAATTTGCCCAAACATCAGGCACATGTTATTTAGAATCAGTTTTGCATAATCACATTTTAAAAGTCGTCCAAAAAAGTTATTATGTTTATTTAATTTGAATGAAGATAAAAGAACTCAATCATTATAAAAAATAGAATTCATTTACATCCAGTATGAAAATGTATTGAGCGAACTACACAGGTTATGTTAGGAGAATGAGACCCGATTACCTATTTGGGCCTTTTAAATTGTGTGTTATACTACACGGTCATTTCTAGGATGCTTTAAAATGTTAGTAAGATAAGTACTGATTTTCTTTTGTTGCTGTTGGCTCTATTATTTTTTACTGTAATTCATCCTACTGGCAGGTCCAAAGATCCATTTTGTCCCATTTTGCTTTTTTTCATCTGGCTCCACCAAAAGCCAATGTTATTCCTAGAAAAACAAACACCAAGGAAAATCTTTCTTCATCCTCTGCAATTTTCTGCTTGCATCAAGCTTAATGAAATTTCAACAGACCATTGATTATTTGCCTGACTCATGGCCTCCGATCTCCAAACTTTGAGGCACACATCTGATGCTTAATAAATACCAGATGCTAGTCAAATTAAGCAATTGCTGACATTTGGCTTCCGTCACAGTATAACTGCAGAGAAGGTGAGTTCCAGGTAGAGTGTACTGCCTTTTGGTAGAGAGATTTTCCCCACTGGCTCAACAGGTAGCTCTGCTACATTGTACAATAATTGCAGTATGAGCTCTTCCTGTCCTTACTTCTCATTCCACTAAAATGAGGTGGTGCGGTGATGGTTGCATACTAACACAGGGGATGTGACTGGACCTCTTCTCTATTGTCTGCCCTTAGCTTGCTCCCATCATAAACTTGGTCAGAAACATCCCCTGTGCAGTGACAAAAAGGAACAATCTCAGGAAAGCCTTTCGAGATTATGCAGCCAAGTTTGACCCTTGCCAGTGTGCTCCATGCCCAAATAATGGCCGTCCCACACTTGCAGGCACTGAATGTCTGTGTGTGTGCCAGAGCGGGACTTACGGCGAGAACTGTGAGCAAAGGTCTCCAGATTATAAATCTAGTAAGTACCGGTAATCTACCTTGGGTGGGCACCCTCCCCCTCCAAAAGACTTTTTAGGCTGCTCAATTAAAACAAAATTTATTAGCAATGTCCACCGTGGACAAATTCATAAAGAAAATAGACCTTCAAAAAGTGAGACTTTAAAGTTGAAAAACACGGGTGTTATTCTGAGTTATAACATACCAGCTATGGGATGCTGCAGAGTTATCTAAACTATACCACAATCACTCACCCATAAAATTAAAGTAATACTACTATGTAACTGAGGATTAAAATATATATGTATTTATTTATATGTTTTGTAGCATATAAAAATATCTGATATGGCATGGTACCTGGTACATTATTAACTAAAACAAATTAAAGCATGTTATAAAATACATGATGCTAAGCCGGGTGTGGTGGCGCATGCCTTTAATCCCAGCACTCGGGAGGCTGAGGTAGGCGGAGCGTTGTGAGTTCGAGGCCGGCTTGGGGCTACAACGCGAGCGTAAGCCTGGCCTGAGCTACATAGTGCGACCCTGCCTCGAAAAACCAGGGCCGGGAGTTTGGCTCAGTACCTTAAGTTCCGTTCAATCCCCAGTGCCGCAAAAAAAAAAAACAAAATTAAAAACATGATGCTGCTATTATAAATCTCTAATGTACTATATGAAAAAGGAGGACAGTTTTTTATTAAGGAATAAATTAAGCCACAGCCAAAGTTTTTGTACGGGACTAAGTAGCCTTCATAATTACTTCAAATTCTCTTTAAAAGGGGATGAGTCATGAAATGAGAATGTCTTCTACTACCTTTTAAAAATAATTTGATGTATATTCTACTCAAAAGACATTCATATTTACACATCTATGTGTGTACGTGTGTGTATAGATGTACACACATATGAATATATTTCTGAAAATGAAAATGATTCATAACTTATCATTTTATTCAGGTCTTTGGGAATAGGAAAAGAAATCAAGTAATGTTCAAACTCCTCTCATGAGTAGTATCATTCACTCCTCACTGTAACCTTATAATACTCTACAAAACATGTTAAGCAGCTAGAAAGTGAGGAAACGAGGTCGGCCTGGATTCAAAGCCAAAATCTCTCATACACTCCATGATGCCAGGAAGTCTTCCTTTCTTCCAGATTCAGTAGATGGGAACTGGGCCTGCTGGTCTTCCTGGAGTGCATGCAGTTCTACTCATACGAGATCAAGAAGCCGACTGTGCAATAACCCTGCCCCACAACAAGGAGGGAGACCCTGTGAGGGGGAGGAGCAGCAGGAGGAAGACTGCACCTTTTCAATAATGGAAAATAGGTAACGTCAGGGAAGAAGAAAGACTGAATCATTTCCCCACTAACAGACAGAGTTTGAACAGTTATTATTATCATACTGCCAAGTAAAGAAATAATTAGAAGTTTGCCTATGCCAGCATAGCATGTTAGTGAAACATTGATTCTGCAGCTATCTTTATCTATGAAAGTAACATTTTCTCTCCACTTAACATATATATAATATGCATATAATATATGCATGTGCCTACAGATTTTGCATATGCATATATATGTTAATATATACACACAATTCTTTTTCCCATTTAGAGGTCAGCCATGTATCAGTGATGATGAAGACATGAAAGAGGTAGATCTTCCTGAGACAGAAGCAGATTCAGGGTGTTCTCAGCCTGTTCTTCCAGAAAATGGATTTATCTGGGTAAGCATTGTGACCTTCACTTTTGGTTTAGAGTTCAAAAAGCTAAATTGAAAAATACTGATATTTTTCCAATTAGAGTTATTGTTTTCCTATTTTAATGATCTCTTGGTAATATAAAGAGTGTAAAGTGATATTTAGAAATGTTTTGGCCTGCTTTAATCTTGACTTTTCTGGAAATGACATCATACGTGATCATTAGATCACAGGCAGAAGATGATTTATGGTCCAGGGGAACACTTAGTTCATATAATGATGTATTAGTGTGAATAGAGTATGCAACTCCAACATAATACGTTTGGATTACTTGTAAGAATCTGAAACTATGATATAGTTATGATCTTTATTTCTGAGTCTGTGCAAACCAGTGTCCTCATTTAAGTCAAATATTCAGAAAAATAAACTACACTTGGCTAAAAGCACAGGAAGTGTTCAGTCTGTATTGTCTTACTAGATCACAAATCTCTAGAATCTAAGGTAGACAATACGATTACAGTGCACCTTTAAATTCCATCTTTTTTCTCATTAAACTACAATATGTTTCTATCGTTTTTATAAAAATGGAATACTTGTTGTCAAACATGCCTGTGGCTTTTGATATAAATGTTTCAGGATATTCCTAATATTTAAAATTGATCACAGAAGACACGTTCTCTATTTTACATTTTTTTTTTTTGTTTGTTTGTTTTTTTGCGGCACCAGGGATTGAACTCACAGCCTTGCGCCTGCCAGGGCAGGCACTTAAGCCACTGAGCCAAACTCCCGGCCCTTATTTTACATTTCTTAAACCTTAGTAAAACCTTTAAATTAACTGTATCACAGTTATGGTCCAAGATCGAAAGCACTCTGTTCTCCAGTGCCAGCACATAAATACCCACGGACCAAAGTCTGGGTTAAGGTGTCTTCCCTATTCATTTGTCTTCTGCCCATGTATAAAAGTTATGAGGTGTGATGCTATAAAAGTTACAAGTTCTGTGCCATGCTTAAAAGTTTTAAAAAGAGGAAGTATTTTGGAGGGAATTAGTCTACTCTAGAACAGAAGTTATCAAACTCATTAATGTACTGGTGAGCTTGTTAAAGTACAGATCACTGAGTTTTGTTCTCATAGTTTCTAATTCAGTAGGTCTTAGATAAGGCTCAGAAACATTCATATGGAACAGGTTCTCACATACTACTGATGCTGCTAGGTCAGGAGTTACACATTGGAAGGTAATCCTTTAGAACTGGGTTCTGCAGACTATCACCTAAAGGTCCAGTGAAGTCTGCTATATTTTAAATAAAGTTTTACTGCAACACAGCTACATTCGTATATATGTACTACCTGTGACTATTTTCGCACAGTAATGGCAGAGGTAATTATTGCAGCAAATACTTTATGACCTGCAACCAGCTATCTCAGCCCCGTGTAGCAAAAATTTGCTGGTCGCTGCCTTAGAATATCATCTTCAAAATTACATCTATAATTACAAACTACAGATCCAACTACCTAAATAACTTTTCATCTATTTATGTCAGCTGCACACAAAAACCATTAAAATTATTAACCTTCTAATTTTAAGAGATTCCTTCGATAGCTCGGATTATAGAGCAGAAGATTGTAATGTAACTTTAATTTTAAAAACATACAAAGGTCTTAAACAGTGATTCATTAGTCTTGTAACTCCCTCTATAAAATTAGAGTATGTGTGTCTTAGCCCATTTTTTGCTGCTATAACAAAATACTGTTCTTTATGAATACTGGATGATTTATAAAGAACAGAGATGTATTTAGCTCACATTTCTGAAGTCTAAGAAGCCCAAAATCATAACATTAGCTCACAGTGATGGCCTTGATACTGTGTCATAACATGGTAGAAGGGCAAGTGAGTGCACAGAGGACAGAGGGAGAAAGAGTGGGAAGAACTTACTCATTTATCACGATCATGGTCTTCAGCCATTCATGAGACCTGTGTGTAACAGAAGAAAGTAATACATTATACAGATATTTTTATTCTATCAGAGTAAACGATCTCATATGCTGTAAAGAGCAAATTTTAAATTTAAAAAGTATAGTCAATTTAGAACAGCAACGTAGTGTTTAGACCACCATGTACTGCTTTGCATCACTGCACAGTTGTTGAGGCCTGTGTAAATATTTGGGAAACATATGCAAGAAAAGACACATTACTATGGATCTCCATCAAAATATTTTGAAATTTTGTATCATGTCTTTTATTCTTTTTTGTGGTTGCTGTTGTATTGTTTTTAAAATAAAAAAATTCCCTCTTTATTCAAACACATATATCTCATCGTACTTGCCATTTTCTGAAGCAGTTCTGGAATTCCTCTTCTATGTGTTTCTTTTCTCATGCTATTGCTGCTGTTTCAATGTCCTGAATCATTTCAAAACATTTACTTTTATTGGTCATTTGACTTTAGGAAAGAGCCAGAAGTTACGTGGCACTAGATCTGGTGAATAAGGTGGATAAGGATACACAGTGTCTCTATGAGCCTGCCGTTCTGTTGGGTGGCACTTGGCAGCACTATTTGTCTTACTCTTTATCACATCTCATAAAGACATTTAGAAAAGGGGACTTTCAGAACTGCTCCAGAAAGTTACAAGAATAATGGGGTAAAGGTGCTCAAAGCAAGAGAAAATATTATGAGAGAGATAAATGGAAATGTGACTTTTACCATAATAATTTTTTAAGGTAAACATTCATCATATATGTAGATCACAACTCATACATTGAATTGTGGAGTTGCTACTCAAGTGTCAGGGACCAGGCTAATAAATGTGATAAATTCTATAAAAGTAGAATTTAGTACAAGTTGCTCTTAGAACTGAAAGCATTGTATAGCCCATGAGGCTGGAAAATCCCAGGAGTTTTTCACAGAAGATGTTCTGTTTGAGCTGAGTTTTGGGAGAAAGGAAAAGAGAAGGTGTGAAGGATAGAGTAAAGACATAGAGACCCTGAAAGAGAATATGATGTTGAAGGAAAGATAGATGAATTTGTTCCCCTAAAACATAGGTTTTATGAGAGGAAATAGTAGCAAGTGAGGATGTTGAAGTAAAATAAAGCTAATAATCCAAACTATGAAATATATACCCCATTTTTATCTTGAAAGTCTTATTAAATTCCCTTAGCCACAATAGTACTTTACTCATTAACTGGAAAAATATATGATGACCAATGGAAATGGGTATTATTTTTAAATGATTTGTAGTCAGTTAACCACAACAACAATTGCATCTGTTTGATGAAGATGTAGGTACATTATTACATCAATAGACACAAGAAGTTGAGTACACAGATTTTTTATTCTAGCAGTGTAGGCTATCTCATATACTATGAGGATAAAGTTTTAAGCTAAAAAATTATATCAATTTAGAGTAGTAATACAGAAAAATGGATCCAAATAATGAACCAGTTAGAAAGTTTTCCTGATAAGAGATGCTAAATACAATGAACAAAGACAGTGAAGAGAGCTTTGAGAAAGTATAGAGTAGAATTCGAGAAGAGTCTGTATTGAGGATTCTACCAGAATGGACAGAATCCAGGATGATCCTGAGATGTTTAGAGATGCTTATCTATAGGATTAATAATTTTCCAGTTTTCTGTTTCAATTCTAGAATGAGAAGAAACTATACTCTGTTGGGGAGGAAGTTGAAATTTCATGTCTAACTGGATTCAAACCTATTGGGTACCAGTACTTCAGATGCTTACCGGACAGGACCTGGAGGCGAGGCGATGTGGAATGCCAGCGTAAGAACTGGGCAAACATGTGTCACTGTTGTGCAGAATGAGCGTGCCCCATATAAATGGAGGAAAATCACACCCTTGGATCAGTGCATTTTACTACTTTTTAGTAACTATGGTGAAAGGATTTAGTGAAGCAGTAAATGGAGCTTGCTTGCTAAAATTAGATTTAAAACATCTCCATATTTCAGCTCTCCTGCTCCTGCCCGTTAGCCTCATACACAAAGCACTGTTAAGCATGCTGTTAGCAAGAAATCCAGGAGGCCTGCAAACCCTATCTAACCACCTATATCTGCCTTCCCTGGTGTAAAAATTGATGCAAATCGATGAGACCCAAGAAAATGACACTTAGACTCTTTATATATAAGAAATAGAGCCTCAAGTGAAATTTTATTTTCTCTAGAGTACTAATTCTTGGAGCACCTTGACATCCTCTGCTGAGAAATAGTGAATGAACAGGCAGGTCTTATGTCCATCCTCGTCACAGTAAAGTAAACTTGCTGTGGGAATCCTTGAGGCATAACTGAACCCAGTGTCAATTAGAACATCCTGTCTCTATATCACTCACAGTGTGTTAATTTGCTTTTGGAAAAGCCCAAAGGTAGAGGAAGAAAGGAAATTATTTCTTGAAAGAAAAAGATCCCCACGACGTTAGAGAATTTAGATATGTCTGGAGAGGAACCTCAGATAAGATAACTGAAATGAGATTGTCAATGGAGGAATCTCCAAAGAAAAATGGAGGATCTTTAGCCCTGAGCCTTTAGAATTAAAAGGGTGCATCAAAGCACAACAAATATTGTGAATCCTATTCAGATCACCTCTTGAGTAACATACCACCTGCCTAGGCTTGTTGAGTGTTTTGCTCCATGAAACACATCTCAAATTTGTTCCCCATGCAGGAATGGCATGTCTCAAGCCAGTTGTGCCAGAAGTGCTGAAACTCTCCCCATTTAAGAGCCTATACAGAATTGGTGAATCCATCGAACTGACTTGCCCCAAAGGCTTTGTGGTTGCTGGGCCATCAAGGTACACTTGCAAGGGGAATTCGTGGACACCATCCATTTCAGATTCACTTACCTGTGCAAAAGGTGAGTGACAACTCAGGATTTGGGATTCTAATAAAGTTGGACTCTCTAGTAGTATAGCATCTAAGGAGATGCTGTTTCTTATCTGAAATTAGGCAGGGGAAAGCAGAAAAATTCAGGGAAGATTGAGGCTGTATTTTGTCCTGTGAAGATAATGAAGTTAGGCAGCAAATAAGGAGTTATCAATCAAAGGGATGATTTCAAATTTTGGAGGGTGTCTTCAGTTTTCTTTTCCAGTATAAAACTCTATTATTTAAGAGTATAAGATTTCTTCTCCAACAACATCAGAACTAATAGTTAACTGAAATTTTTGGTTTGAGTGGAAAGTCATATCATGTAGTAAACATATGATGAGGCATTATATTATTACCTAAAGCAGAAAGTTTCATATGTTCTCTGAATAAAACAAACTCAGTTCATCATCTGTGTTTCCTTGCTGCAGTATCTCTAAAATAAGGGTTTCTAGTGATGTAGGTGGTGATCTAATACCTCTCTGAGCCCTGTCCTTCAAATTTTGAAGTCAGCAAGCTGTAAAGGGCTCAGTGTTCGGTAATTGAAAACTCTACTAGCTAGAAAAGATTTTGAATGTTTTCATCACAAGTGAATGACAAATATTTGAAGAGACAGATTTATTTGTCTGATTTGAACATTCTACAGTAGATAAAGATGACATGACATCCCAAAATATGTATAATTTTTATGTATTGAATTAAAGTTTAACTAAAATAAACGAAATAAGTAAGATTCTCCTATACAATTCAGTTGTGCCCTTAAAATTGTGAACCATTGTTATTTCTGTTTGTGTTTTTATTTTTTTTTTGTTTGTTTTTGTGGTCCTGGAGACAAAACCCAATGACACTCTACCCCTGAGCAGCATTCCCACCTCTTCTTACTTTTTATTTTGACACAAGGTCTTGCTAAGTTTCCCAGGCTGGCTCCAAAATTGCAGTCTTACAGCTTCCAGAAAAGCACTGTTTTTGAAAAGAAAATGTAAAAATACTTTATAGAAAATAGAATAGAGAACAATATAGAATTTGTTCGAAAAAATCACTTTTAATTAAATGATAAAAACTTCATTTAGTTTTATTTTAAAAATTCCATTTTTTCTCCTTTATTTTGTCAGCTTATACACTGAATCAATTTATACAATAACAAGTATAACTGGCATAAATAAATTTGGAAACAAGTTAACTCTCACCCTTAGCAGATAGTGTGAAGCCTTAAAAGAGAATAGCCCATATGCTGTGAAAGATCAGTGTGAGACAGTCAGTTGCCAGAGGCTGCCAGGGACTCAGCTCATCGGGCAGGACAATTGACAGTGGTGGAGAGAGTATCTATTAATCAATAGCCTCCAAAATCTTCAATATACTTGCTCAAACAATATCTCATTTTTGAAGAGAAACCTTGAGGAGGTATCTGAGATCAGATATGATTATTTGCTCATTTTGCTTATGGAAAAACCAGAGGCACAGAGGCTAAATCAGACACCAAATTGGACAGTCAAGGTCAAACGGGAGCTAAGCAACAGATCTGCTAATTCCCTAGGCTCTTTACCATCCTGATTCTTTCTTCTCTCCTGGGATTTCATAATGTGTGAGGGAACAGGAAAACATTAGTCAATAGAATAACTTTAAGTAGAACCGCTGAGAAAGTTCTCACAGGAATTGGGAAGAATTTTCATATGGAGTCTTGGATTCATGAGACTCCTGATCATAATAATAAATGATAAATAATATGAATATCAGAGCAATGTATGTGTTTGGAAAGTGTAAGCTTCATAAGGTTAGGATCCTCTGGACACCATAGGTAGTATCTTTTTACTGAGAGTGTATGTGAATATACACATATACACACATGCCATGCACACATAATGCTCTGTCCTTGAATGAGCAATGGAAATTATACTCCAAACTGAGAAATATAAAACAACCTACACCGCAACTAAATATCCTCTCGCATATACTTTATTTCCAGTAGTACTGGCACAAACTTCAATGAGGGGAGACAAAGAAAAAGGTAATCATTCATTAAAATCGGCCATGGTGAAGTTAAGAGACTAATTGGCCGAAGACACATTTTTAATTCTTTTAATGTGAAAAAGTTTTTCCCGTGATGAAATGAGATGCTGTTATTACTTTCTTCCACTTTAATCCTTCCTCTGAGAAACTAGAAGAACCTCAGAAAACCCCCTTATTCACGATACTTCAAAGATTAAAGAATCTTTGTTTTTAATTTCCAGGTTTCCTTGGGCTGGAGATTGTGGGCAGCTCAGAGCCAGCACTAGCTTCAGCCTGAGGTTTGGGAGAGACCAAAGAACTACTACACGTGCCCGCTATTTCCAGCCAGCAGCTACAGAGCTGTGCTCTGTGCCACTTGAAAGCTGATTCTCTGTAGAAACACTGCATAGCTTAGGGCTTCTCCCCGACTTAGGATTGGGTTTATTTACAAAGGGAAAGAAGCTTAATTGTCTAAGATAGCAAGGAAGACTAATTCAGTGTCAGGGTAAATGTTAGCAGACTTCCCAGAGGTGTAAGTCTCCACATTTATGAATGTTGTGAGCCAAATTAAACCCGATGGAATGAGAGTTCTAACAGAGGTTAAGAGCAGGAAATGGAAATGGCAGCAAAGAAAAGAATCTCTGCATCTTTAGAATCTTTATTGTTTACTCTAAAATAAACCTTCTTCCTTCCTTATTAAACCTTCTTTTGTACTTTTAGACTAAGAAGAGAAACTATGATCTGAGTCTCTCACTCTGCCATGTTATTCGTGAAAATATTTAAATATGGCTGCTTAGTTGCTCCCTTGACAATTAACTTACTTACAAAGGCCATTCTGGGCCAGTGTAATCAGATCTAGACTGATGAAGTGTGTTTCATCCAACATTCAGGGGGAGTTAGCTCCAACTTCTACACCGCCAGTCTAAAGGCACTTTGGGTTGGTCTCAGTGTAAGCAAAGGTAACTAAAGTTTCTCCTTACATGTAATATGCACCAAGCGCATTCCCTCTTTTTTAAATTTCCTTTCCTTACAAACACACTACTCAATTCCTCATCTGAATTCAAACATCATTTCCTTATTAATCTTTCTTTACTCTTCCCAATAGGGGTCTTCTTGGTATATGATCTTCCAAAATCATGTTCCCAGTCTTCAAAATACTTGTCTCAGCCTTTCATTAAAATCCATTATTACACTACTTGATTAGTGTCTGTTTTCTCTTATTCTTTAGATCCATACAAAAGAGATCTGCTGTTTTCTTCCTTTTTTCGCTGTACAGTTGCCCCTCCCTATCCTCCTTTTCTTTTGTCTTTCATTCCTCCATCCTTCCTTGTCATATTATTCTAATGCTTAGAACATTGCACAGCAATAAATAACTACATTTAGGTGTTGCATTTTTCCATTGATTCTTCTTGTGAGATAATCTGATTTTCAAGCAATTATCCCCCAGGAAACACTGCAACCCCTCTGACTGTTGCCCTCCATCTGGGGCAAGCTGTGGCCCATGGTAAGACATCAAACACTGGAGTTTGTTGAAGTTCAGATCTGTCCCCTCACCTCGTGCTTCACTCTCCTGCTAGGCAATGCTATGCATATTCATAACCTCAGTGACTCCTTCCTAGACTAATATATTTAAATTTTTACTACAGACTTCTCAACTGAAATTTAAATATACATATCAAAATTCCTCTATATTCGTTTTGTTTGAGTATCTTAAAGATACCATAAATTTAACATGTATGGAGAACTCTAAATTAATAAACCTCCCTTCCCTAAAACTAAGCATCTTCTAGTATTTTCTCTTTTGAATAGGACACCAATGTCTCTTCCCTTATGCCAAACAGAAACTTAGGAAGCATATCCGATGGCTATAATAACACACCAAAATATGTAATGCACTGGTTTGTTACATATCATTACATATTTCTCAAGTTGTATATTCACTTCTCTCTGCTTCTGCTTCTGGAACCTTGATCCAAATCCTCATCCCTTTCACCTGAATTACTATAAGAACCACATAAATCATTTGCCACATTTCTTTTGAATTCTCTGCCTCTGCCAATCTATTCTCTGCTCAGAAGCCAGAATTCATTTCCTTTTTAAATTTAGACCTGATTTTGTCACATTGCTCCCTGACTAGACCCATAGGACACCAACACTTCTTAGAGAATGAAGGGGAAAAGGTCCTATTAAATCATGCACAGCCTACCAGATACCCATTTCTCATACTGCACCTTGATACATGCTCTGATTTTTCTGCATTTCGACCAAGCTAGCTTACTCTCAGTTCCAGGAAAGTCACATGCTGTCTCCTTTTATGAGCACTTTCATACCTGCAATCACCCCCCTTTCCCCCCATTTTACCATGCCTAACCTTTCAGGATACATCATTTTTCTTGATTATATGCTTTCTCTTTAATAGCACTAACAATGGCAGGAATTCCAGATGTATTAGTGTGTTTGTTTGATCAGTCTGTCTACCCACATAAAACTATAAACTCTGTAAGCACAGGATCTGAATTTTGCACAATCCAATGCTCCCCAAACCGAGCAGAGTGCCAGTGAAACTGAATGTTCAATAAATGTTTGGGGAAAATGAAGAATAATTTTACCCATTTTATTTTCTTTAGTTCTGAATTTAGTAATTTTAGACTGGAAAATGGCAGCATGTGTGATCTGAAAAGGACTTTTCAAATGGAAAATTTCCTGAAAACATACTTGGAAAATCCAAAATGAGTGTTTCTAACTCCAGGAAATAAATGAAAATCTTTGGCCACTACTTCTCATAAATTTGAACTTATCTCTAGAAATTCACATTGTGCACTGTGCTTTCCTTTCATTTCATTTTAGATAAACTGACAACATTAAGGGGCCCTTGTCAGCCAGGCCAAAAACAATCAGGATCAGAATGTATCTGTCTGTCTCCAGAAGACGACTGTAGGTAAGAGGTACTCTTTGGACTGTTTGTGCAAGTGGGGCAAACTAGTCTATGATAAGAAGATGACGGAAAAGCTGAGCTTCTCGAAGAATAAACATGAGGCACATTGATTGTCACGTAGCTGATACCTCTATGCTTTCCTATCGAATAGCAATCTTTTAAAAAATTATCTCTCACCCTGGATTCCTAAGCTTGAGCAGTTTTTGTTTATTTAGATCGTTTCATTTTTGTTTTAAAGGCTTACTATTGTCCACTTAAAAACTACAAGCTCAACTATACCAAAGTCTTCCTTTCCCCTCCTATATATATATATGTAAATGTTGTAACTTCAGCAGTTTGGCATAAAGGAAGTGGTGTTACCATCAACTTCACCCACACACACATTACACACACATGCACACACAGTTTGCATTTGATTCTTCCATGATGAGATAGGAGGCATCCATGTCTTTATGTGACTTCCACGTGTTAGCTATCTCCTGTTTGATGGTGTAACTTCTTTTTTGTTTTCAAACAAACTCAGGAGTGTTAGCAGTATCTAGTAATTTAAGAATTAACTTTGGCTAAATTTAAAACAAATTCAAAGTAGTGTTAATTTAAGACAAAATTTCTTTTCTCTCATGCAAAATAACTACTTAGGTGGATGGTTGAGGTCAACTGTGGTGAGTCTATCATGTTGCACATAAGACTGAAGCTCCTTCTTGCTGTCCTCAAAATTATTTCATGGTCTAAGATTGCTTTGTTGGAGCTGGAAGGCAGAAAGACTAAAAATGTGGCATGTTCCTCCTTTTAAATTTTTCTGGAAGACTCACCACTTGCTTCCGTGTTCACATAGCCACACATACCTGCAAAGGAGGATAACTATTCTGAATAAAATCACAGTTCAGTTTCTGAGAAGGTGAAAGAATGGATGTTGGGGGTAGGAAACAAACTATGCACAGTTGTCACCATTTCAATTCTAACAATGATTGGCTCTCAGATTTCTCTGTGTTACAAGTGAACAAATGTTTGTATGGACTCAAATATTACTTTTTGGAGAGTACAATAGGATTCTCTTCTGTATAATTTTATCTACTGTCCTCAGTATTCCTCACAATGTAGCTCCTTACTGCAGAAGGCCTTCTAGGGATCACTAACAGAATTTATATTATCCTCTCATCAGAAGAAGCTTCTTTTTTAGTGTGTGCAATAGCAAATCTTGAGAATAATGGTTGCCCACTAGGAATCCTATTTCTGCTCTGTGCTTTCTCTTCCACCTCCTGTTTACTTCAGTTCTGTTTATATGGAGTCAAAATTGTTTACAGGAGTGGCAAGTCCCACAGCTAAAGTTTTCTGAACAAAGAAAGCTGTCTTCTATCCTGAGTCACGGACTTCAATTCCTTGAAATAGATTTATATGCTGGAGCACTGATTGTTACCTCTAAAGTTAACGTCAGAGAAGAAAGTCATATTTAGATTAATCAAGGGGATCTTGACCTCTTGGCAAGAGATAAGCTATAGTACAAATGCACTTGAAAAGTTATATGATAATACAGACCAAATGACATGTTCTAAATTAGCACTGTAATTAATGAGCATTTTAGAGATCAGAGGAGATACAGATAATTATGGGTTGGGTTGGTCTGAGTGAATATCACAGTATAGAAAAATCAGGAACTGAGCTAGACACAGATAGGCACAAAAGAGACACAGTGCAGTGCTGATTGAGCAAGGCCAGGGTGGCAGCAAAAGGCACAACTGTCAGGTAGTAAAGATGAACTTAGCAAAGTGGGAAATAATTCTATAAATGAAGTTGATTGGAAGATCTTGGTTATTGAGTTTTTCAGACTTTAATTTCAAATCAACTGGAATATCAAGTCAATTGGAAATAAAATTAAGATGATTTTTTTGTTTTTGTTTTTGTACTGGGAATCAAACTCAGAACCTCAGCTTGCCAGGCAAGTGCTATACTGCTGAGTTATATTCTCAGCCGTAAGATGAATTTGTTTTAATTTAAAGAAAAAAATAACCAATAAAAACAATGGTACAAAATTTCAAAACAAGATTGGAGGAGAGTAACAATGGTTAGTACATTGCATAGTATATTCAAAGTAGTTGCTCATGTTTCAAGATATAGGCATGAAAAACTGATCAAACAACATTGGTACAAGCCTTTCTTTCCAATTAACTATTAGCAATTAGTAGTATAACTATCTTAACTATTTTTATGTGTGTGTGTATATTTTCTTCCTTTTCCCTTCCTTTTCTCCTTTCCCCCATCCCAGTTTCTCTTTCCTTTTGAATAGTTTCTTCCCATTTCAAACTATCTATTGTACATTTTTTATTCTATTTACTTTTTCCTACACTAGGGAGACAATAAGATGTTTATACATGCTGGCCTGATTTATTTCACATGTGAGTATCCTCCTAAATTGCAACCATATCCCTAAAAATGTCTCAAGTTTATCCTTCTTTGTAGCTGGATAGTACTCCTTTGTATAAAAATACCACATCTATTTTTGTCCATTCCTGAGTTGATGGGCATTTGGGTTGTTTGCAAGATTTAGCTATTACAAATTGTGCTGCTATAAACATGGGTACACATATGTCGTGGTGGTATGTTTTTAATTCTTCTGGGAAAATATCTAGAAGGGAAATAGATGGGTCGAATGAACCTCTAATCCTAGTTTTTTCAGGACTCTCTTTACTGATTTCCACAGTGGAGAAGGGTTCCTTTTTCCCCACAGCCTCTCCAGCATTTGTTGTTGGTTGATTTCTTGATGATAACCATCCTTATTAGGATGAGATGGAATCTCAGTGTTGTTTTTATTTACATTTATGTTCATCTCAGTGGCCCAATTTTGGATCGAGTCTTAATTTAGTAGGGGAGGGGATCTGAATTTTTTCAATTCTTTATATATTCTAGATATAAGATCTTCATCTGAGAAACAGATGGTTAAAATGTTTTCCCACTCTGTGGGTTGTCTTTTCAGTCTGTGGGTGATTATTTTTGATGTGCAAAAGATTTTTAATAAGATGAGATCCCCATTGTTCATTCTTTGAAGTGTTTCTCATGCTGTTTGAGTTTTGTTCTTGAAGTCTTTGCCTACACCTATGTCTTCAAGATTTCTACCTACTTTCTTTCCAGTAGATTGAGTGTTTCTGTTTTAATATTTAGATCTTTAATTCATTTTGACTTTAGTTTAGTGGATGGTGATAGAATGGGCCTTGTTTAAGTCTTCGGCATGTGGAGAGCCAGCTTTTCCAGCACCATTTATTAAAGAGGCTTTCTTCCGGTGAACATGTTTAGCACCTTTGTCAAAGATAAGGTGGATGAAAGTGTTCGTAGTTATGCCTGCATCCCCTAATCTGTTCCACTGATCCTCAGGTCTGCTTTTTTCCCCCATACCATAATGATTTTATCACAGTAACTTTGTGGCATAATTTGAAGTCAAGGAGGGTGATGTCACCTGCCTTGGCTTTGTTGCCCAGGATAGTCTTTGCTATTCTAAGTCTCTTCTGTTTCCAAATGAATTTTAGGAATGTTTTCTCTAGATGTGTGAGGTATGTTAATAGTATTTTGATCAGGATTGCATTAAGTCTGCATAACAGTTTTGGGAGGATGGCCATATTCATTATGTTGGTTCTTCCTATCCATGAACAAGGACATCTTTCCATTTTCTGATATCCTCTTCAATCTCCTTTTTCAAAGTATATAGATCTTTTATTTGGTTTGTTAGATTGGCTACTAAGTATTTTATTTTTTCAGATGTTATTGTGAAGGGTATTGGTTCCCTAATTTCTTTCTTAGTGAGTTTGTTGCTCATGTACAGGAATGCTACTGATTTTTGGGTGCTGACTTTGTATCCAGCTATGCTACTGAATTTGGTTATGAAATCTAGAATCTTTTGGTGGAGTTTTGTAGTCTCCTATGAAGAGTAGCATGTGATCTGTGAATAATGATAGTTTTACTTCTTCCTTTCCTATCTTTATTCCTTTTATTTCTCTATCTTGCTGCTCTAAGATGAAATTTAAAAAATTAATCTGAAGAAGCATGAAAGATGAGAGAATTTGGAGAAAATAGCAGAGAAATTGGGGGGGAACAAAAGAAGAAAACTGGGTGGTAAGTTAAAATATTAAATTTGTTACTTGCCATCTGTTATTCATATGTCAATATCTGCTTTCTTTTTCTGGGCAGTCATGATTCAGAAGATCTCTGTGTATTTGATACGGACTCCAATCACTATTTGACCTCATCTGCTTGTATGTTTTTGGCCAAGAAATGTTTAAATAATCAGCATCTCCATTTTCTCCATACTGGTTCCTGCCAAGAAGGTCTACAGTTAGAATGGGGCCTTGAAAGGGCAAAACTTGCATCCAATAGCACAAAGAGAGAATCCTGTGGCTATGACACCTGCTACGACTGGGAAAAATGTTCAGGTAAGTCATAATGTTGACTATATACTAGAAATACTCTCACTCAAAATTTATCTCATATGGTATTGGTGTTTCTTCTCCACATTTATTCTTCATCTTTACAAAAGTAATTTTTCCTTTTTCTTTCCATTATAAAACTATTTAAATGATTGAAATAGGAAAGAGGAACTATACCCACAATTAGGAATTATTGCCTTAATACTTTTGCCAGTTATCTTTTCAATGCTTTTCTGTGCACATGCGATCCATGTTACCCTCAGTCCCCACTAGGAAGACCATTTGTCCTGATTTCATGCTTAAGGCTCTCCTTCCCACACCCAGCTCTACATGACCTTCCTTAGCATTGTCAGTTTTTCCTTTGATGATCGAGACTCATTGAACCAACAGTACTGTCCAGGTAGTGTTCAGTTTCACATGAACATGATTACAAGGATCAACTTCCTACAATTTCTTTAAGACCTCTTTCAGTACCTGGAACCAGTCAAAGCTGACAGTGTTATTCAAGAAAATATCCTGAACCCCATTTTTTCCTCTGTAGAACACAATCCAAACCTCTCCTTCTTCCATTCCTCACCATGCATAGAGTCACCAGATCCCCCCAAAAGCTCTGTGACTTGTGGCTGTGTTGGACTTTGTGACCCAGTTAGACTCTTACTCCCAGGGAACAGTCCAGTTAGCAGATTGCTCCAATGGGGCCAGCAGGGTTTTCTTGTTTATGATTGCTTGCCAGGGTGGTGCTGACACTCTAATTTGACTAATTATTTACACAGATAATCACCCTTGTAAAACTTTTCTCAAAGGCTGAGGATATAGCTCAGTGGCATAAGGACTGGCCTGGCTAGCATAAGGTCAGGAGGTCGACCCCCAGTACCAAGGGAAAAAAAAACTTTCCCTGAAGGCTCACACATCTCTAGAGTGACTCTGCACGTAATGTAAATTTTAAAATATAAAATGGAATTATATTCTATGTGATATTTTGTAAGTTGATTTTTTTATTTAAAATGTCATGAAACTATTTTCATGTCATCATATATTTTGCCACAAATTAGTCAATCTCTTCAAAAGACTGTAGGAACATTCTGTGATTTATTTAATCAATTTTTGGATAGGTTCTTGAATTTTCCTCTATATTTTGCTGTTATAAAGACTGCTGCAAAAGATACATCTATCACATATAGATCTATAATCTAAAATTATTTCCTTAGAATATAGCTTGGAAAATGGAATTTTTAGGTAAATATTACTGTAAGTACAAATTTTCTACTGACACAATGCATCAACTTATTCTTCAGAAGTATTTTTACCGTGTTATAGTGCAGTCTGTATTATGTAATAGAGACTATCCCCCCATACCTTCACCAAGCCTTGGATTTGGCACTCCTTTGTATCTTTGGCAATTTAATACTTAAGTGGCATTACATTTCCATTGTTCATAAGTGCATTGCAATTGGCATTACATTTCTGAATTGCCTGCAAGCAGGAACTCACAGCAGTACATTTGATCTGAGATGAAGTCTGACCCTGAAATAGCCAAAACTGAGCTTCGTGTAATAGACAAAAATGTTTACAGATTAGAATTTAATAGAGCTGAAATAGGCAACTAGATTTCCCTTGAGACACATTTTCAAAAATGTATCTTAAATCTGAGCATAGAATATGTAATGGAAACTTCTTGAATTGTTACATCTAACTTTCACTGAAACCACCTTGTGTTTACAAGAAAAAAGACAAAAAAGAAAAAGAAAGTTGTTCCACTTTGCTCTTCTAACACATTCTGCCCTAGAGTTCTTCAGCTGGGTCCCAGGGAGATTAGAGGTATTTTTACCCAAACCTAGGCCCTTCCTGATCTATTTAAAGCTGATTACCAAGATTCAGTTTTTCTGACCCATGACAGGTAGTAGACATGGTGGCACAGTGCATGGGCCATCTGATGGCAGTAACCCAAGAGTCGAGTACCTGGGGCTTCTGACCTTCACGCTATACTTGAGCAGTGCAGTTCCACCACAAGACCACATAGCAGAGCATAAGACGTACATTGCTCAGTTCTAATCACTATGAAATCATCCTATTCTTTTATTAGAGATAGAAACCCTATTGCTCATTTTTTGCATGCTCAATCAAACTCAATCAATGGAAAGATCTTTCAGAAGCAATAATTTGTGCAGAAAACAGCTGATTTATTGTACGGTGTATCTTTTGTGTTTAAATATAAAATTTGAGAAATGTAGCATAAGAATATCATCAAAATAGAGTAAATAAAAAGAATTTTGGCAGTAGGTAGATAAAAAAGTGATAAGGTATCTGGGGTTATGTTTAAAGGGAGCATTCTATCTTCCTTATTTATCATAAGGAGTGAAATTCAAGAAACTTTCTATGAAAAGGAATTTTATATTTTTGCTATTTTTCCCCACAAACTATTCTTTTGAACTTGTCTCACTGTGAAATAATTGGCAGCAAATGATTTCATAAAAATATCTCCTTTGCTATTATCCCTTCATTGTACATGCATCCTAAGTGCCCACACACTAAATCTAAATTTGTCCAAAAAAAATACTAAAATATTTGGATGCTTAAACAATACTGTTCAAATTAGAAGAATGTTTCAGGATAATCAAACCAACACATTGATGTTTCTTAATAAAGGATTTATCTCAGTAATTTAAAGTATTTTGGGTCCTGCACACAATCAGAAAACTCAGAGCATTTTTTCCCAAAGATACGATCTGCATCTGCCAGAATTCTTCAACTGGAAAGCAAGTTAGTGTCACCAAGGATGCTGTTTGGAGAGGCACCAGAGAATAGAATCAGCGTACAAACTAATGCACTTAAAAGAAAGTGAAAGCTAGTATGTATTTTGCACCCAACCCACTCATGGCATATTGAGATATTAGTGATTTTGAGTTGAATTGAATGTCGCCTTGATTAAACTGTATTCTTGATTACATTGTGCTTGTTGTTACTCTTTCCCTTCTCTCTCTAAAATGAAATAAGAGAAAGTTTTAAGTGCAGCTTCAAAATAGCATGAAGTTCACTTTTCAAAAGTTAGAACAGGAATGGCTTCCCCAGGGAGCCTATTTTTATGGATAGTAAATGTTCTGTTGAAATTTCAAAAATATCCACCACCAACGAACAGGAAGGTGAAACTCATTCAGCAAAATGCACTTAGCATCCAAGATGTGGAATTTGATGTACAAGGCATGGTGAGCTGGCTGAAGACACAGAACCTTTTGTACCTTTCAAATTATTCAAGGTAATCAGAGGAATAATCAACAGTGGTTGTATAAATCACTTTAATGTAAAAAGGTGTGAGATAATTGTTGTACGAGAGAAAAATATCTTCTCAACCAGAAAGGTCTCATAAGCATGAGAATATGAGCACTGAGTGTTGAAAAATTAGTCAGTAGGAGTAGTGGGAAGGACCTTTTGGTGCATGTAGTCTGAAAATAATTAGGCTAAGAGCATTTAAATTGCAATTGCACTAAGAGAGTTGTCACCATGTCTTTCCAAAAGCCAGGGAACTGATTTCCTAACCAAAAATAGGACAGTTCCCTGGTATTCTCAAAACTCCAGCCCTTTCCACAATGGACAAGACTTCTCACAGCTAGAATCTTCTTTAGCTGGTTGAGATGGAAGATAGGAAGAAAATGCATGCTTTTCATCAAAAGTTTCCTACTATGCATATAGAATATATGAGTATCTCCCTCACTTTTCCTATTTTCTCTCATCAGCTGATACACATGAGAAAGTACTGACATCTGCTCAGAAAAATGTTATCCATTAATGACATCATTGGTGACGCTTAGGCTGACTCTAATAATTTGCTTATATCAATTATCCCACATTCATGAAATACTTACAGATATATGCTTACATCTGTACCCAAAATTCAGAATTTGTAATCAGTTCAGAGGAGTTTAATGAACTTTTTAAGAGCTGAGTGGGCCATATGGATGGATGAACCACAGTTAGTGTTCTCAAACAAAGCACTTACAATTCTCTTAGAGAAAAGATACATATAACTAGAAAGCATAAAATATTAGATATGATATTGAAAATATACTATTAAACTTTAGCTAAAGAAAAGATCATGGGAGTCAGGTGGTTATGAAATGCTAGGGGAGAGCTATAGAAAATTAACATGGGAAGAGATACTGAAAAGAACATATTAATCTGGCAGAAAAGGGAAGAAATGGTGAAAGGATAAAAGCATTACCATCTTTAGAATCTTATTTAGAAAACTTAAGTGAGAGTTAATCTACATGGAGTTGAGAAGGTAAAAATTTAAAAAAATAATATTGGAAAAAGAAATTGAGGTCAAATTATGGAGAACCTTGGACTTTGACTAAAATATATACATCTACTCTATAAACAAATGAAGATTTCTCTTCCCTAATTTATCTAGTGTACTTGATGTTGGTTACTTTACCCCAAAATGATTATTTTAAATTATATTTCATAAATTCAAATTATATGAATTGTGATGTGATTAGGGGACTTCAAAACTAGGTCTCATAAAAGAATCACTTAGTTGAACTGCTTCCTAAAAATACAGATCTCAAGGAGTATACTTGGAATATTCTAAAAAGAAACAAATGTGGGCAAAGTGGTTAACCTCTCTGAGCTGTTTCCTCATCTGTAGAATTAGCACAATACCATAATTCATATTGTTTGCTGAGTAGATTCAGTGAAATAAAGGATATTAAATACTTGGCACGTGGTGTAATTCCCTAGTTCATATCCTATAAATAATAACTACAATTATACTCAGGCAGTGAGAGAAAAAAACAGAAAGGACAAACAGAAGGCAGTGAAACTGGATTGACAGGACTAGAGACTGGGCAGCGAGAGGGAGCTCATCTCTTAAGATCCTACTGATTTAGGATACACCCTGCCATCTTGCATTCAGGGGGCTCATGTTCATCACAGCTGGGTCTTGTGGGTCACTGCCTTTGATTCAGCTTTCTCATTCGCCATCCCCCAAGGAGCTCATCATCACGGGAATGGGTTAGGAAAAGCCACGACCTGAAGTACAGTGATGCCGCACTGTCACACTGTCTCTGTTCCTCATTGCAGCCTCCACTTCCAGCTGTATCTGCCTGTTGCCCCCTCAGTGTATCAAAGGTGGAAACCAGCTCTACTGTGTCAAAATGGGGTCATCAACACGTGAGAAAACAGCGAATATCTGTGAAGTGGGAGCTGTGAGATGTGCGAAAAGGAAAGTGGAGATCCTGCATGCTGGGAGCTGCCTGGCCTAGCACACTTACTGAAAAACGGACTTACTGTCCAAAAGAAATCCCTGCAGAAGGATTGTGTGTGTGTAGCATAGTTGGAAGTTACTGACAGAAATTCTTTTGTGGGGCTGGGACTATAACTCGGTGGCACAAGCACTTGCCTGGCAAGCAGAAGGTCCACAGTTCACTTCCCAGAACAAAAGAAAAGAAAGAAATTCTTCTGTGTTGATTTGATACCTTTATCATTTCCCTAACTTGACAGTTTTTAGCAACCCCTATCCAGTTTCAGACTAAATCACCCCATAGTACACCCCTGAGCAACAACTCCCACATTATTAGTAAACTTTCTTGTGTGTATTTCATTAAAACAAGAATTCTAAGCACCTTATGAAGCATGTGGTACTAAGCATTCTCACAATGAAAATAAGAGTATTTTCTTCAATGAATGAATAAACAAAGAAATCTACAGTATCTGTAAAATACATTGTGGAAACCTCACTATCATACATTCATTCAAATATTTCTAAGTGTTTATAATTTGTTAAGCACTATTAAATGTCCGAAGAAAACTGCAAAATTCCATGCCTTCATTAAGTTCATATTCACATGGGATTAGACATATTAAAAAAACTATGTAAAGTTAGATTTGGGATCATATATACTTTTTCACTTTCTTGCATTAGGGACACAATACAGTATTTACACATGTGAGTTTGATTTATTTCACTTATGAATATGGTATCAAGTTGTGTCCACTTACTTATAAAAGTCTTCAGGCAATCTTCTTGATATCTGAGTAGTACTCCACTATATAAAAATACTACATCTTTATAATCCATTCCTTGATTGATGGACACTTGGAGTGTTTCAAAAATTTGGGTATTACAAATTATGCTACTATAATCATGGGTGCACATATGTCACTGTGGTGTGACATTTTCAGATTTTCTGAGAAAATGCCCAGAAGCAGTATAGCTGGGTCAAATAGAATCTCTAATCCTAGCTTCTTGAGAAATCTGCACAGTAATTTCCACAGTAGTTGCAATAGTCTACACTCCCACCAACAGTGGAGAAGAGCTCTTTTTTCCCCACATTCCCTCCAGCATTTGTTATTGGATGATTTCTTGATCTTGGCCATTTTTTCTGAAGTAAGATGGAATCTCAGTGTTGTTTTAATTTGCATTTCCCAAATGATATTGATGTTGAACATTTTTTTCATATATGTATTTGGCATTTGCATTTCTTTCCCTGAGAAATGTGTATTCATCTCAGATGCTCATTTTTTGGTTGGGTCCTTTAATTTGGGGGGCCTGATTTTTTTTTAATTCTTTGTATGTTCTAGGTAGAAGTCCTTAGTGTGAGGGACAGTTGGCTAAGACATTTTTCCAATTCGTGGGTTTTCTTTTCATTCTGTTGGAGATTTCCTTTGACATGCAAAAACTTTTTAATAAGATGACATCCCAGTTGTTGACTCTGGAAAGTATTTCTCATGCAGTTTTATTTTTGTTTATGAACTCTCTGCCTACTCCTATACTGTCAAGATTTTTACCTACTTTGTTTTCCAGCAGATTTAGTGTCTCTGTTTTAATATTCAGATCTTTGATCCATTTTGACTTTAGTTTACTGCATAGTGATAGACATGGATCTAGTTTTAGTTTTTGGCATATAGAAAGCCAGTTTTTTCAGCACCACTTATTAAAGAGGCTATCTTTCTTCCAGTGTACATGTTTGGCCCCTTTGTCAAAGATTAGGTGGCTGAGTGTGTTTGTAGTTGTGGCTGAATCTGCTAATCTATTCCGTTGATTTTTAGGTCTGTTTTTATTCCAGTAACATGCTGAGTAAATCACAGTAGCTCTGTAACGTAGTTTCAAGTCAAGGATTGTGAAGCCTCCTGCCTTACCTTTGTTGCTCAGAATTGCCTTTGCTATTCTAGGTCTCTTCTGGTTCCAGATGAATTTTAGGGATGATTTCTCTAGCTCTGTGAGGAACACAAGTTGTATTTTGAATGGAATTGCATTCAATCTGTATAACAATTTTGGGAGAATGGTGTTTTTCACAATGTTTGTTCTTCTTATCCATGAACAGGCAATGTCTTTCCATTTTCTGAAATCCTCTTTGATTTCCTTTTTCAGAGTAATGTAATTTTCAATGTATAGATCTTTTACTTCCTTCGTTAGACTGATTCCTAAGTATTTCATTTTTTGGAAGCTATAGTGAAAGGTGTGGTTTCCCTTATTCCTCTCTTATTGAGTTTGTTGTTTGTGTATAAAACTGCTATTGATTTTTGAGTGTTGACCTTGTATCCAGCAACATTACCAAATTTGGTTATTACATCTGGAAGTCTTTCAATGGAGTTTTGGGGGTCTTCTATGTAGAGTATCATATCATCTGCAAACAATGATAATTTAACTTCTTCCTTTTCTATCCTTATTTCTTTTATTTCTTTTTCTCTTGTCTAATTGCTCTGGTTAATGTTTCCAGAATTATATTGAATAGGAATGGTGATAATGGACATCCTTGTCTTGTTCCTGATTTTAGTTTGAAATTTTTCATTTTTTCTCCATTTAGTAAGATGATGGCTGCTGGTTTATGATATATGGCTTTTATCAGGTTGCGGTAGAGACAATTGATTCCAATTTTCTGTAGGGTTTTTATCATGAATGGGTATTGGATTTTGTCAAAAGCTTTTTCTGCATCTATTGAGATGATCATGTGATTCTTGTCCTTGGCCCTGTTGATATGGTGTATCACATTTATTGACTTGCATATGTTGAACCAACCCTGCATTCCTGGAATGAATCCCACTTGGTCATGGTGTATAATCTTCCTGATAACTTGTTCATACTATTTGCTAGTATTTTATTGAGGATTTTTGCATCTATGTTCATTAGGGAGATTGGCCTGTAATTTTCTTTTTTGGTTGGATCTTTCTCTGGTTTTGGTTTGAGGGTAATACTTGCTTCCAGGAATGAGTTAGGGAGACTTGCTTCCCTTTCAATTTCATTGAAGAGTTTGAGGAGTGTTGGCATTAAGTCTTCCCTAAATTTCTTGTAGAATTCAGCAGTGAATCCATCAGTACCTGGGCTTTTCTTTGTTGGTAAGGTTCTAATTACATTTTCAATTTCATTAACTGAAATTCGGTTATTCAGCAGTTTTACATCTTCTTGATGCAGCTTGTGTAATTCATACATTTCTAGGAATCTGTCAATTTCTTCTGTGTTATCAAACCTATGGGAGTAAAGGTTTTCAAAGTAGGTATTAATGATCTTCTGTGTTTCCACAGGGTCTGTAGTGATTTCACCCTTTTCATTTCTTATTGCATGGATTTGAGGCTTTTTCTTTCCTCTTTTTGATAAGATTGGCTAGGGGTTTATCAATTTTATTTATTCTTTCAAAGAACTAACTCCTGAATTCATTAATTCTTTGTGTTGTTTTCTTAGTTTCAATTGCATTAATTTCTGCTCTGATCTTTCTAATTTCCTTCCTTATTTGAGCTTTTGGCTTGACTTGTTCTTCTTTTTCTAGAAGTTTTAGGTGCATCATTAGGTTGTTTATGTGTGTTCTTTCCATTTTTCTGATGTGGGAGTTTACTGCTATAAATTTCCCTCTGAGGACTGCTTTCATTGTATCCCACAGGTTCTGGTAATCTGTATTTGCATTTTTGTTTGATTGTAGATATTGTTTAACTTCTCCTTTAATTTCTTCTGTGACCCATTGATTGTTTAGGAGAGTGTTATTTAATTTTCATGTGTTTATGGGGTTCTTGTGGGTTTTTTTGTCATGAATTTCCAATTTCATTGTGCTATGATCAGATAATATGTATGGAATTATTTCAATTCCTTTGCATTTACTTAAGCATGTTCTGTGGGCTAGTTATATGATATATTTTAGGGAATGACCCATGTGCAGTTGAGAAGAATTCTATTCTGATGTTGTTGGGTAAAACACTTGGTACACATCTACTAGGTCTATTTGTTTACAAGTTTGATTCAGTTCTGTTATTTCTTTGCTGATTTTTTGTTTGGTTGATCTGTCTCTTTGTGACAATGGGGTGTTGAAGTCTCCTGTTATAACTGTATTATTGTGCATTTGGTTTTTCATGTCTATTAAGATTTGTCTTACAAGCCGGGCATGGTGGTGCATGCCTTTAATCCCAGCACTTGGGAGGCTGAGGTAGGAGGAGCATTGTGAGTTTGAGGCCAGTTTGGACTACAACACGAGTGCAAGGCTGGCCTGAGCTACACAGTGCAACCCTACCTCAAAAAACCAGGGCCAGGAGTTTGGCTCAGTGACTTAAGTACCTGTCTGACAGGTGCGAGGTTGTGAGTTCAAATCCCAGTGCCACAAAAAAAAAATAAAAAGATTCGTTTTACATAGTTGGGTGCTCCCATATTCAGTGCATATATATTTATGATTGTAATCTCTTCCTCTTGAAGTTTTCCCCTAACAAGTATGTAGTGACCCTTTTTTATCTCTTTTGATCATTCTTGGTTTGAAATGAAGTTCACACTGTCTGCAAGCAAAATAGCTACCCCTGCTTTTTCTGGGTTCCTGTTGCATGGAGTATTGTTTTCTATCCTTTGATTTTTAGTCTGTGAATTTCCTTTTGAGTTAAATGTATTTCTTGTACACACCATATTGCTGGATTTTATTTCTAAATCCACTCTGTCAGTGTGTTTCTTTTTATTGGTGAGTTGAGACCATTTACATTGATTGATATAACTGGTATGTACTGACTTATCCCTGTCATGGTATCTTTTTGTTGTTGGTTTTCTATGTTTTCTGTTTAATTGTTTGCCCTGCTTAGTGGTTTTCTTCTGCTGCTGTTCTTGGGATTGTAGTTAACTTTGTCTCTTTGTAGAGTGTTTTACAGTACTCTTTGTAGTGTTGGTTTGGTGGCCATAAATTTCTTCTGTTGTTCTTTGTTGTGGAAATATCTTATTTCTCCATCAATTTTTAAAGATAGTTTTGCAGGATGCATCAATCTGGGTTAAAAGTTGTTTTCTTTCATTATTTGAAATGCTTCACTCCAAGCTCTTCTTGACTTGAAGGTTTATGTTGAGAAGTCTGGTGTGATTCTGATAGGGTTTCCTTCATAGATGATCTATTTGTTTTCTCTAACATCTTTTAGTATTTGGTTCTTGTGCTGAATTTCTGATATCCTAATTACTATATGTCTGGTTGAAGATTTACTTTGGTTATTGTTAATTGGGGTTCTGTATGCATCACTTATGTGTGTATCAGATTCTCCTTCCATGTTTGGGAAATTTTCTGCTAATATTTCTGCAAATAGTCTTTTTCAGGTCATTCATATTGGCCCCCTTCTTTTTTGTTAACACCTATCAGTCTCATATTGTTTCTCTTTGCATCATCTTGCAGTTGTTGAATTGTTTTGTCCTGGTTCCTTGTTATTTTTAAGAGTTTTTTCTTTCATGATCATAAGCTTTCATGCTGTGTTCAAGGTCTAAGAGTCTATCTTCAGCTTCATTCAAGCGGTTTTGCCAACTTTCAATGGAATTTTTAATTTCCTGAATTTCCCTTTGAATCTGTTTCACGCATTCTGATTCTGTTTTATATTGTTCATTCAAAGTTCCCATCATTGTCTTATGTTCTTCTGTTTTTTTTAACTTGATCTTCTCTAGAGACACACGGGATTTCTTTCATGATGTTTGTCATTTCATTTTTTACCTGAGAGATAATTTCTGATCTGATTTCCTCTATAGCTTCATGGAGTTGTTTGTTCACTTCAGTTGCTATCATTTCAGAAAGTTCAGTTGTGCAATTTCCAGTGTCTTCCATTTTAGTGTCTCTCAGGCTTGTGCTCATTGGACTAGAGGGCTGAGACTGCATCTTGCTCTTTAGTTTTGTCATTTTCTTCTGGGACCTGTGTGGCTGGTCTGGTAGCCTCCCGATGGATTGCACTAGAATGCTGCACTGGGTAGAGCTTCAATCTTCTAATATCCCTGTAGCTAGCCACTGTGCACTCCTAAGCTATGGTGCTGGAGCCTTGTGCTCTGTGGCCTGTGAGACTGGTCATGTGTTCCCCTGATGTACTTTGTTGGGTCACTTTGGAATGCTGCTCTGGGGTTAGCCTGTATCCTCCCTGCAGCTAGCAGGGGCATACCCTCAGAGCATGTCACTGGGGTCTAGAACCTGGCTGAGTGAAATTCCAAACCTTTGCAACTGAGATAACTAGCAGAGACACACCCCCAGGGTGTGGCACTAGGGTCCTGTGCATGGATGGGTGGAGTTCAGAGCCTCCATGGCCCAGGTGGCTAGGCAGAGCACACCGCACAGTGTGGAACCACTGGGACCTTGCATCTGACTGTGAGGGGTTCAGAGCCTCTGGAGCGCAGGGCTAGCCAGAGCACACTCCCATGTGTGGTGCTGGGACCTTGCTAGAGGAGCAATTTTTAAAATAAATCAAATCTTTTCCTTAAGCCATAAGTAGATGACTCCTGGTTGGAGAAGCCAACGTGTCATTTTGGATTGGGGAAGAGAAGTGCCATTAGAATAATGATTCTCAAATATAAGGATGCATCAGAATCACCTAGAGGCTGTGTTAGTTCAGATACCTGGTACCTATCCCCAGTTTCTGATTCAGTAGGTCTGCAGTGGAGCCTAAGAAATTTATGTTTCTAACAACTTTCCAGGTATTACTGTTAATGGCCATCAGGGGATCACACTTTTAAGAACACCTAGTTTAGAGACAAGTCATCAAGCCGCTGACCCTGATTTGATAATTAATTTCAAAACCTTAGCCTGCTGACTTGCAAGCAGATGTGGACACCACCTTCCTTTCTTCAGTTTACTGGTATTCCCGCCTTGTGCAAGGAGGCCAGGAGCCACTACCACCTGGCAGAAATCTCACTGCTAGACCTTCACATTACGTGTAGTTCCTCCTCCATCTCATTAATCATAAAATGTTGGCAAAATCTAAAATCTCTTGTAATATCAGAGGAGAAGAATGAGGAAGGAATAAAAGCTGAAAATAGAAAACATATTTTCCCAGTGCATCAGAAGGTAAGTGTAACATTACCTCCAGGATTCAGTAACCCATCTTTTTCACAATCATGCCACCTACCCTGTGTCTCTATGAGAGTGGTGACAGCTACTCTTGTAAGCATCCTGCCTTCGAAATGCCCAAGACAACTGAGGAGAAAAAGACATTAAATATTCCCACATCTTAAAGAGAGCCACTAACAATTAAGTCAGGAAACTTTCTTCAAAACTGAATTGACTCCTCTACCCCATTCTCATACCAGCTCCACAACTTCGCAAACAATGTAACAGGATTCAGTGAGGGAAGGAAAAGAACCTTGGAAACCTGTAGCTTCATGTTGGAGACCACTATGAAGGGGCTCTGAGCAGGATTTAAAATTAACTAATTGACTTGTTGTGTTTATCTGTGAGTCTGTCCTAGGCCTAGACCCCTTGTCTGGAGATGGAAGTAGATTCATAGTAAGTGAACCACTGCGAATCACTGGTCCTGGATGAGATCTATAGTGACCTGTGCTGCCAGAGATACCTCAGAGAGCAAGATAAGGCCACAGATGAGGACAGCTGGCTCCAACCCCAATTAAGTAAATAGAGACTGCAGCTGCAGGCATCTCACTCCTGCAGTCTTATTCCCACTATAAATGTCATCATGGAGATAAGACAGTTCTCCTACACTGGCATAATTTACTACTTGGAGAAGTCTTTGAAGAGACTCCCAAGGTCCTGCTCAGTTCCCATGCTTTCCTCAGTATCCCCTCTCTTTGTTTGAAAACCTAATAAATATGGGCTGCCCAGAGAAGCTCTTTGTCTCACCCCCCAGTGTCTCAAACTCTGCTAGAGTGTTTTGATTCTCCTACACCCCTAAAATCATACCACTTATCTCACTTATTTAAGCTTTTGTTGTACACTCATTTGGGAGATTGGGAGTCTTGCCCAAGTCCCCATTAATAATGGGTGTCCCATTCTTCCCCTAAGCCTTTTTCTTGTCCTTGGGGAGAAGGAAGAAGATACTGAATGCATCCCCTGCTGTATGGGTAGGTTACCCAAAGAAGTGGGGCTCAGGTTTTTTGCCTTGGCCTTCTATTTCCACCTGAGTCAGCATATGTTATGTAGCCCACACATACACAGTAAATATCTAAACAAGGATTCTGTGTTATGTGATTTTGGCAACTTACTGACTGTATAGGAGTAGAACTTCGCAGCATTGAGATACTGAAAACATGTCAGACACTTCCAGAGCCCCACGTTTTTCCTTAAGGCTGTTCACATCTGTAGTGAAACTTCTTGGCCTGGATCACTAGCAGAACACCTAAAAATAGGTGATCACAGTCCAAAGGGAGTCATCTGTGAATGTGAAAGCACATATGATAAGAATGTGCAGTCACTTGGCTTGCTGAATCCTGTAAAATTTTTAAACCTCCTGCTATAAGGTTCCTTAAGATGTTGATCCTTCTGTCAGCTGAGCTCACTTCCTGCCTTGTGCTTACAAGAGTGGCATGCCACACTCTCATGGTGAAAAAAAAGTGAGATGACATGCCTGGGAAAGAAGAATATAGCCCACTTTCCACCTGAGTCCCAGGTACAGGGACACACGGAGAAATTGGTGACTACTTTGGCTCCACATGAAGAAAGAAGGTGAGATGAAAGTCCATTGTGAGGTTGAAGAATTAAACTGAGCCAACATTTAAAAATACAAACTGATCAAAAGTTTATGTGTTCTTTCCCAGACTTAACTAAGGGATGAAGAAAGTGAATTTGAAAGAACATAATGAAAGCTGAGGATACTCAAAGTGCCACAACTGAGTAGTTTGAAATAACAAAACTCTATTGCCTTGCAGTTCTGAAGACTAGAACTGTGAAGTCAAGATGTCAAAGCCTTGTTCCTCTGAAACCTGCAGGAGAGAATCTTTCCTTGCTTCTTCCAGATTGTCATGGTTACCAGCAAACCATGGCATTCTTTTCCTTCTCAATGCATCTCACCAGCTTTTGCCTCCATCATAACCCAGCCCTCTTCTTCACCTTCTGTGAGTGCCTGTCCAAATTTCATTGTCTTATGAAGACACTAATCACATTGGATCAGGCCCAGTTGAAGACTTTGTCTTAACTTGATTATGTCTACAAAGACCCTATTTTTAAACATGTTCTCATTCATAAGTACCTAAAATTAGGACTTCAGCCTATCTTTTTGGCAGGCACAATTCAACCCACAGCACAGATTAGAAACTGATATTTCCTGTTTACATCCCATAGTATAATTGAAGCATTATACCAGAAGTTATATTCATATGCTTGATTAAAATCAGTCATACTTGCTTTAAAGCACTTCTTTTACTTGTAGCAGGCTTCCTTTTTAATTGTGACTAGTTAGTCTTTTTATCACTTCAGTTACATTTGCTTTGAAGAAATTTTTGAATGCACTAATCCATAAACGTTTGCATGTGGATCATTTACATACCATTACCAGTTGAATTTTTCACACTCTGATATTAATATAGCAGTTTAGCACAATAGGTGTTAAGAGTTGTTGGTAAAATTATCATCATGAATCAGAAAGCAAAATTGGAACATATTAAATACCTGGAATTTGAACCTAGAATCTTCAACTCTGTCTTAGAAGATAAAATTCTAGATCAAAGATAAAACCCTTATTCTTTTGAGGTATTAAAGGTGAATATTAAGCATTCATATTTGCAGGTTAAGTAACTGAAAATCAATCCAGGACTTTTTTATGTAGCTTCTAATTTTTTGGTTCTAATATATTGTTGGTTATAAACTGAGCTAAATCCCCAGCCCTATAATATATTTATAAAATAAGTGAGTCCCTCACTTCAAAAAACTTTCTGAATAAATGTGCTATATATTGCAGACCTCTTGAAAATATAGATACAAGCATGATCCTTAAATCACAAACTTAAAATTCTAGTAGTCTGGTCTGGTGAGATGACCCACAGGCCTAACTAAAGGTTCCTCTTTTTAGTAATCTTAATAGAACTCGCTAAATTTTAAAATTTGTTAGTGGTTATTCTCTTTCTACATGAAGCTTCAACTTTCCCAGTCAACACTCCTTAGTTTTGAAGACTGTTCTGTGGTTCCCACAGAGTATCTACAGCTACTCTGAGTCCTCATCCCTTCCTACCCTCTCATCCTGAGTAACCAGAATCTGATGATCATGAGGTTTCTGGTTGGTGCTGGATGACAACCTGCCTTTGAAGCTTGGTTAATTAGGTTCCAAATGGCTGACTCTGATTAAGGTCACCTTCAGTCTTCTGAAATACGTCATGAGAGGAATCATTGAGGCATTTCACTGCTAAATCAAACAAATGGTCTGCAAAATGATAGCTTTACCAAGTCTGTTTTATGAATGTAAGACGGGCCACTGCTACCATATTTGTCATCTTGACAAGTTCTAGCTACACAGCTTCAGTTCCATGTTTCCAATGTCAGTTAGCAGAGATGCGTGTCACCAATCAAGGGACTCTAGGGGACAGATGGTACACTGAAAGTTATGCTCCAAAAGATTTATATAGAAAGGTGTTCATCACAACACTATTTTTAATAGTAAACAATGACAGGCCCTAAATATCCAATAATAAATTATGGACCCTCCATATGATAGAAAAGTGTGAAGCCACTGACAAGAAACTTTTAAAAAACATTTTAAAAGACATAATAGAAAGTTTAAAACCAAGACATAAAAGTATATGTGACTATTGCTATAAAAAACATATGTGTACATAAATGCCCTTAAAAACAGTAACTAGGAAAATAACTTATTGCTGAAATTTGAAATAACTTTTCTTATTTACATTCTTCTGTATGTTCTAGATTTCCTCCAGTTTGTGACAGTTCAACTTGATCGTGTCAGCTAGATTAGCTTTGAATCTGCCTGGGAGGTTGATGAAGCACACTTCTGGGCGTGTCTGGGTGGGTCATGGATGTCTGGTCTCTTACCCTTTTCTCCCTGGCTCTGTTCTCCTGCTCTGTTTCACCCCTGCCATGAATGAGCAGATCTGCTCCACCTGTGAACTCTGCCATAATCTTTCAGCTGGTCAGAACCAGCAGAACCTGAACTGAGTTAACCCGAAATGTGAGCCAAATTAAACTCTCCTCCTTTAAATTATGGGTGTCAGGTATAGCATCCAGCAACAGGAAAACTGACTCATATGCAGCCTGTATTTTTTTATAATTGATGAAAACTCATTTTGAATGTATTCTCCTCTATGTGGATGAGAAAAACAGACAGCTAATTCTACTTGCATTTATATACTGTGGGTTGTGTAGATCTCCTTAATTTGGACCTGTCCCACAAGGGAGGTTTGTTTTGTGAGCATGCACTGAATACTTACCAAGTCACAAGAGTTAGATCTGTAATCATGCAGAGGTTATAGAGGGGCTTATAGTATAACAGAAAGATTTTAAAGGTATACTTACAACAGTGCAGTACAAAGTATGAAAGTAAGTAGGTATTAAAAAATTATAACCTTAAGGGAATAAATTTTTAAGCTACACAGTTAATAAAAACCAAGCCTAAATCTTCCAAGTTTGACAAAAGAAATGGATATGTTGGGAGCCATTGAAGCTGAAAATTGACCACATTTTGCAAGGCTGGAGCAAGATCACCCCAAGAACAAAGAGTGCCCGGAGCAAACCATGTGAAGCAGTGGCTTCAACCCAGAGAACACCTAGCTCCAAAACAATCTGAACAGTGGGTTGCTAGGACAACAGGGTGTCATGTGACATTAAGTTGCTAAAAGGTATAGATAAATGCCCCTGCAGTGAAGGACCAGTTCCTTTCCTCCCATCAGGAGAGTAAGGGCTGCACCTGAAAAAAAAAAAGTCTTCCAAGTTCGATAAGTTAGAGTTACTGAGTAGTTGTTTAAATTTAAACAAATCTCTCTGCTACTGAGTAGTTGTTTCAATTTAGACAAATCTCTCTGCAACTCAGATTCTTCATATAAAAAAATGGTAAAATGGCAGTTCCCTCTATATGTTCCATGGTTTGGAGATATATATGTATATTAAATTTTCATACATATATATGTGAGTGAATGAGTGTCTCACAACTACTACTAGAAAGCCTACAGTGAAATGTACATCCTACCATGCGGATGTTGTTATTATTAACATAAATGGAAAGGAGTATGCAGGCATTACTTTTTATTTTCTATCTTATAACACTTTCACTATTGCTAATCCTGCAGTCAGAGCTTGATCTGATAAGGACCCAAAGGACTTACTGGTCATGTTTCAAGGGGAGAAATGTCTGGAATATTCAGAATCTACATCAAACTAAGCTGATACAATGTGGTAGGCTGATGAATTGTGCTTGTTCACTAGTCTCATAGAGGCTTGACCACTTTGATCAACAAGAGCAAGAAAGTTTTTAAATTCTCTTTGGAATATGACATCATTCATGCCAAAAAAACAGAGATGGTTCAATGTTTGAATGTGAAGAAAAAAATTTAAAACCTAGCAATCTTTGATGTCAAAACAATGTGGACAGAACACCCATGAATAGTGAGTTAGGGAAAATTATACTAGGCTGTTGGAAATATACCCCTAAGATTAATTGTTTGATATCACCACCACCTTCTCTCCAGTAGGAAAGGACATAGTCAATATAGAATGGATTTCACTTTAATAAAACATGAGCCTTCACATGACTGTAAAGCCATACCAAAATTCAAAGTCATGAGACTAGAAGATGCTGTTATCCATCATGTATTTTTAATAACACCAAATTCTGGAACAGAACCATAAGTAAAGCATTTCATTTCATTTTTCACAATTGAAAACTAACTGTTGTCTTAGAGCAGACCTCCCCTTTTGTTGAAATATAGTGATATATACTAGCACATCTCTACAGTTATCAAAAATATTGATCACCAGGTTTGGTGACTGCCTATCTCCCAGGAACCTGGTAGAATCACATGTCCTGACATCAGTAGGTTGAAGCATCATGCAATTAATTTGCATCAATGAAATGTGAGAAGAAATATGTACATAGTTGCTGGACTAAGCAGGTAATGGCTGATGTGAAGATTCCCTCCCAGTTCCCCTTTCCTTGTGGTATATTTGAGATAGTGGCAGCTCCACTAGCTTGAGCAGAGCCCTCAACACTACAGTAAAATTTTGTGTATGTGGGGAACAGAAAAAAAAATAAGCCTTTCCTGTTTTAAACTGCTGAAATTTGAGAATGATTTATCTGTTAACATCATGACCCAGCTTACCTGATATTAACTGTGAATGTAACAAATGACACGATGCTGATCAGAAACTGATCTCTTCCTCTTTCCTAAAGTGCATGACAACATTGCTTTCCTCTGAGCATTACTGAGTAAATGGGAATTACTATTTCTTTGAACAAAACTTGTAATCATTATTATACTTAGGAAAAAATAAAGAAACAGATTAAAATTACAAAAAAGGTGTAATTATGTTTAGTTTTTAAATGCATTCTGAGTTGCATCTTTTACTTCATAGAGAAATTGATTATGAGAAATTAAAATTATAATGACAAAATGAATTTTTTACATAGACTTTACTTGCTTGGATTAAAAAGGAAACATTCAGAGAAAAATGATAAACTAAGAAACTCTTACATCTGAGTAATTCTATGGAATCTCAGAAATGTTCAATATTTTTTTTTAAAAATTTCAAAGATAATTGAATCTGCTTTATATTCTTTGATTATCAAGTGATTCTCATTACATTTCTCATCTAGTGCTTGCCATAATTTCACTTTACAGAACTCTGAGCATTTGCTAATCATGCAGATATATGAAAGTAGAGTTTTCACTCCAATTGCTAATGTTGTTATATAATTTAATATTTAGTTAGTATATTTTAGAAGGTATTATTTGTTTTTCTATCTCACTGAAAATCTATTCATTCTTCTCCTTAAGACCAGTAATTCAGGAGAAACTAGTTGTAGTCTCAACCAGAACCTAGAAGTGAAGGCCAGTGGGCTTAAGTCAGTCCAGCAGTCCCATTTCCCTTTCTATGTGGTTTGCACATGTGGCATGGTGCTAGTCTGCTTAATGATAGGTGAGGGGCATCTTCTGGAGAATTTCTGAGAGGGGCTGTCTCATTCTTTAAGTTTCCAGGGAAAAATGACCTCTTCTTTTGATTGTCACCACTTCTGAAGGTGATGCTTGAGACAGTTGCAGGCATCTTGGACCCATGCAATTTCCATGGTCTAAGCCAAAAGGGAGGAGTCTACAGAAGAATCATGGAAAGAACTGTACAGTTACTATCATGCAGCCACTGAATTGGCCATTTCTGGGTTGTCAAGGCTTTGGGTTTTAGTGTTATAAAATAATATTTCTTATTATTGTTTAAACTATTTTCGTGTTGGATTTTCTGCTACTTATAGCCACAATATCCTAATTCAGAAATAGTCATATTTTTGAAGTTTGTGCCTTAGTAATGTTAATAGTTAGTAAGATAAATTTTGCTGTTTAAATGACTGCAATGTTAGTTGAAGATACTTGTAAACTTAGTTGAAGATACTTACTATGTATCTAATAAGGAAGAGATGAATCTTCAGAAAGTGAACCTAATAAGTAAAAAAAAATATAAATTTTTAATGAATCTCTTCATTATTTCTTAGAAATCCAATCACCTAAAAAGTTTCCCAAATAACCAATAATGAACAATAGGCTTACAAAGCAATCAATACCAAGTTTATTTCTCTGAAGAGGGAGACCTAAGACTTACTAAGATACTGCTAGGCAACAGACTTGTCATATAATCATTTTATTCAACTTTCACAGCAACTCTAAAAGGCGTGTGTTACAGACCTCAATTAGAGATAAAGAAACTAAAAAATTACAGACCAGTTACTTGCTAAATGTCATACATCTTTTAAAAGCTAGAGACAGAATTCAAATATGGACAGTATAATTCAAGGGCTAGGGCTGACTGTGCTATACTGATGTTAATTTATTGATTTTATAATTGCAGTGTGCTTATTGTAGTGGCTACAAAGGGGTCTGAAAATTATTTGGCATTCATCTCATTGAATTGGATTCCAATTTCCTTCTTCCTTGTCAGGCTTGTGATTGCTTTGACTAGTAAAGTATGACAAAAGTGACACTATGTAACTTCAGAGGATATCAAAAAGACTTCAAAGGATTTGCCTTGTTCACAGAAACACTGATCCTCAGTGCCTTGAACTGCCAAAGTAGAAGTCCAATGACCCTAAGTCACCATACTAAAACAAACCAAAGGCAAATGAAAAAGCAAGATGTAGAGGCTCCAGAAAACAATCACAACTTCACTCAGATATTGAGATTTCCAATTCTAGACAACAGACATGTGAATAAAGGCTTCAGATGTTTCCAGATCCTGGGTGTTTGAAACCTTCTGAGGTTTGAATCTTCCCAGGTAAAACTCCACACAGCATGAAGCTGAGACAAGCCATCACCACTGTCCACTCTAAATCCCTAACCCACAGTATCTGTAAGCAATACAAAGAAACACTTGCTTCACACCATTAATCTTGGATTGGTTTGTTGTATAGCAATAGATAATCAAAACTGAAAGAATTTCTCTGCTCTTAGGATATATAAAGTATATAGGAATAAGCTCATACTCTCAAATGGCTCAAGGAAAAAATAGATAATATACATATACAGAAAGAAAATAGAAATTATACTTGTGTATAGAGTTTATATATGTTATATGTATGTAACTCATGTATATGTATAATTACATATTCAGGGGGAAAATATATAGAGAGAGCTAGAAATTACATGTGTGTATATAGTTTGAAAAGAAATAGAGAATTAGTAATTCTTAATCCATATATGGAGTTCTTTGTATTATTCTTGAAGATTTTTCAGTAACTTAAAAAGTACTTAAAAATAAGTCTGAAAAACTGTGGGTTTTCCACCATGCCATTGGTTAAATGGAATATCTGTGTAAAGCTATAGCTAATACTCCAAAGCAGTATTCAATTTTCTATAAAACCACATGGGAACAAGGTCTCACCAGGAAGTGATCCCCTCCGGGAAATCATATTATTTTCATTATTTTGTTGGGCTGGGTTTTATTCTCTTTTTTTTTGTTTGATTATGTTAAATCTGATGGCATGAGCAGCTATTTGAAAGATAGCAAGACGTATTATGGTAGCCATTTTGGATTTACTATTGGCTTTTGAAGCCCTTTGTTGCATTCATGGTTTTGTTTTTATTGTTTCTATTCTTTTCCATTCTGTTTGATTTTTACTATGTCTGAAGGTATCTTCAGCTATTCTGAAGACAACAAAAAGCATTATGGTAACTATTGTTGATTTCATAAGGTTTTGAGTTCCTGTATCAATTATACTAGTTTATTTTGATTGGTTTTATTCTGTTTTATTTTCTGTGATTTTATCTCTTTAAAATAAAAATAAATAAATAAAACCACACAGTACAAACCACATAACGCCATTTCTACTCACACTACTCACCCAGAAGGGAGAGAATCATAAATAAAATAGTTTCTCTCCCCCTCAGATTGAAAGCCAAGAATAATAGGAGCATTGTGATTTTACCCAGAACACACACATTTTAACATGTATTCACTTTGTATCATGGCTACAATGTAAATGGCTTTGTAAATGGCTTTATAGTACAATACAATCAGAGCTTATTCTAAAAAAAAGGCTGCTTGTATAATATTAAAATACTATAGGCACCTAAGAAATTAGAAGGAGTTGGTGGCTTATTAAAGATAATCATTCAAGGCAAGATAGCTATCCATTGAAAAAGTTGTTGACTCTTTTAAGTTTAAAAACATAAATGAGATTTGATTAAGAAAACACTCCCAAAAAGCCCTCAAAAATGTATTCCATTAAATAAAGAATACACTGCTTACACTTAAGGACTGACAGCAAATGATCATGCTAGACTGAACACTGGCAATGATCATGGCCCAATTGTGTACAACTTGGAGACATACAACCTGAGCAGAGGTCAGCAACAGAGCTATGAGGTTGAATTTTCCTTTATGAGGCAATTGTCTTCATTTTCTGATTAATATACCCATTTCACTCACAACTTGAGATCTCATTTTTCAATATTGTAAAATTTTGCTCCTGGTTCTAAACAATGCCATTGGTCTTTGGAGAGCTGTATTGCTTGCTTCTCTTCTCAAAGAGAGTAACTAAGCAGGAATCAAGAAAGAGGTCTGAATCTGACCTTGAGTCCATCTCTCAATGCAAAGGCGTGAAAATCAATGGCCATAGGACATGCTTTCCTAGAACTATGGGCAACTGAATGGAAGATGACAAAGGAAAGTGGCTTCTGTGATATCAGCTACTAGAAACTGTGCCTTTAGCACCACAGTATTGACCACTGACTAGCATAAGAAATTTCTAACTGTGCCTTGGTTTTCATCTAGTACATTAGTTCCCCATCATTGCTCTAATGAATCAGCACAAACTTAATCACTTAAAGCACCACATCTGTTGGTTCTGAGGCATCAGGAACCAAAAATTGATCTCAGTGAGTTAAAAGCAAGGTGCTAGCAAGATTGTATGCCTTCTGTAGACTGAAACAATCGCTTTCCTTGCTATTTCCAGGTTCTAAGGCCACCTGCATTCTTGAGCCCCTTTCATCATCTTCAAAGTCAGCAATCGCATAACTCCAACCTCTGCTTCTGTCATTACATCATCTTCTTCTACTCATGCTCTTTTCTTATTTTCTGTTATAAAGGTTTATGTGGTTACCCTGGACACAGTCAGATAATTTCCCTATTTCAAAACCTTAATTTAATGGAAAGTCTCTTGGCTACATAAATTCATACATGCACAAGTTCTGAAGATTAGGAGAGAGAATCATGATTCTCTTTATCATGATTCTGTTTAATGTGATATTATTAGCCATTATAGATTTAAGATCTCTATGAACTTGGAAGTTTTTAAAGCCAATTACAAGTCATTTTACAAGGCAGACCAAAATCATCCTCACTAATACTAAGACTATCTTGACCTCCGAGTATTCAGTCCCATGAGATGAGAGCCTAGCAGCCAGTAACCTCTCAAATACTTATTATTGCCAGTACTATCTTCATTTCTCATATATCTATTTCTTTGTGCATTCTTTTTCACTCCTTTTCCTTTTCACAGTAGAAATCGTGGGAACCAAGAGTTAAAGAAAAAATTAAGAAGCTCAGCATTGGTTGTCTGAGTCTCAGGTTAAAACCTTGGGGGAAAATTCCCTATAAGTCCATATTTAGTAGAGTATTTGCTCCATATACCAGTCAAAGGGTAAGCTCATATAAGAGCAAAGCAGCTCTAGTATTAACCCTCTGGAAGTATGTATGTGGCTTCTGTGCAATGAAAGTGGGATTAATTCCTTTGAGACTGTAACTCATATGGTAGTGCAATGTCACAACCAACCTTCAAATTCCATAGCATTATCAGACAATGAAACATTTTGAATCAGAGTAATGATATTCCCTTAGAAAAGGAGACATTGTTACAAAATAAGAGCTCTGGTGAAGGTTCCTTTATTATTCATTGTTCTGTCACTGTAACAAATACTTAAGGTAATCAACTTACAACTAGAAAAGATTTATTTTCATTTATATGAATATTTCAGTTAATGATCAATTAGCTGATTGATTTTAAGCCTATGGTGAAGCAACATAAGGCAGAAGTGAATGGCAGGGCAAAACTGCTCATGGCCAGGAAGTGAAAGAGAAAAAGGAAGTGACCAAGTTTCCACAATCTCCCTGTGGCATGCCCCCAATAACCTAAAGACCTCCCACTAGGTCCACCTCTTAAAGGTGCTACTTCTTCCCAATTGTGCTGCAGGCTGACCAAGCCTTTAACACACTGAACTTTAGGGGACACTTACCTACAGCACTGTAGTTCCCAGACTGGAATTTAGAGAGTCTTTAAAAATAATTTAGAGAGTCTTCAAAATATATTACTTACTAAGTCTCACCCCAGATCTACTAAAAGAGAATCTAAAACTTGAATAATAACACACACTCAGTAAATACCCAATCAAGAAAACTGTTTTAGATCTGACTGAATTGGCAATTTGTATCAGGAATCATGTTGCTTGTCTACTCTGAATCCTTAAACATTGACCCTAGCCCAGATTCTATCCTTCATACATTTTCTTACATCCACTTCAAAGCCTTCCCAGGCTTATGCTACTGTAATCAGATCACATGCTTGCCAGCACTTTTTTCTAAATCCTTATTCTTTTAACCATCATGCCCAAATTTTCTAGCTTGGTCACATGCATTTGTCAACTCTAATTTCACCTTTCAACTCAGAAATCATAAAAGTGCATATTTACTTTTTAAGAGTACCATTTCATTCTTTTTCATTATCTCTAAGTGCATATTGGTTTAAAATACCAAAGGATAGGGGGGAAATACGCAAAGAAAATTGCAGAGTCAGTAAAATGAGAGTCCTGTCATATGTGGAGGTGTCATGTTAAGGGGCATGCAATTTATACTTTGAGTTAGTATTTCTGAAAAGAGTATCACGATCATCTATCAAAATCACCAAAGTGAACTTTCTGAATTATTTATCACAGTGCCCAGCAAGACAATGAACTAAACCAGAATATAAGTCAACAAACCACTGCCTTCATCCACAAATTCTTGCTGCAACAAAAATATCAGCTAATCCAAACAGTATCAGTACTGATAAAATTGATACACATTCGGTTACACATCCCTTCTTTTACAAAAACCAATCAAAATCTGTTCTCTGACAGGTACTTTCAGTATACTTGATCTAGACTACTTAAACAACAGTAATCACAATGTATGACAGGCAGTTTCAAGCACTTTTAGTAGATTAATATACTAAATCCAGATTATGAACTTATGAGATAGGCAGTATTTTCCTCCTTTTCAAAGAAGAAACTAAACACAAATAATTCAAGTGATTTGCTCAGGTGCACAGAGAAATATAGATATTCAATGTTCTTACTGCAAATCTGATGATTCAAAAATCTCTTAGTATAGAACTCAGGAATTTTTTATTTTAAATAGATCTTCACATTGTCAATTCTATAAAAGGAACCCATATGTTAAAGCAAGGATGATAAGAGTTTAAATTTTATATTAGAAGATAATACTTAGTCTAAGTGATAATGCTGGCTAAGACAAAAAAAAAAAAGCAAAAAAACAAAGAAGAGTGGTGGTACTGAGACCTGTTAGAGTGCCCTTAGAATAAGTCTATAGCAGGGCAAATCAAAAGAAAAGGACAAATATCAAAAAGTGCTGAAGATAGAATTTACTTGAATAATTAAGCAATCTTATCACCAAGTAACACAGTTAAGCTTTACTTTGTGTGCCAAACTTGAGCAGGAAATAGCACATTGTCCCATCCAAGAAAACATTATAATATGAACTTTACTGGGGATTTCACAGGTCGCCAGGTGTTATTGACTTATGATGTGAAGACACTAAGAGAAAATCATTCCTCCTCCTTCTAAAAAGCTATAAATACTACTCCCACCTAGCAACAGTCAGTCCCCTGTTTGCTGGGCTTCCTACAGTTGCATTCCTGTCTTCCTACACCTATAAAAGCAATGCAAGATGAACCCAGAAGGGTAAATTTTTATACCCTGGACAGCCCTATAGTTGCATCCACCATATCGACTTTAATAAATGATAGACAATCTCTTGATTTTTTCTTGGACGCAATCTAGTTACAGACTGATCTTTTACTTAAACCTTGGAATTTGTCATAGTTCAGCACAAATCCTCCTCTAAATGGTCGTGAATAACTGTGCCACCTTACTGCCTACTCATAACTGAACTCATAGTACTACTACTTGAGGCCTGTTCTGTCATTTTCAATGAAGTTTAAAGATGCCAATAAAATCCAAATGATCTCTTCCCTAGACTGTATCAGGAGATGCTATTATGAAAAAAAAATAAGGACTACCTGGTGAATGATCCCAGAGGCTCATATTCTCTGGTAAAATACTGATCAAGTCAGGAAAAACTCATTCTTCCCCAGGGAGGATGATAATCCTAAGGGTAATCAATCTCAGCAGCTAATATTCTCAGACATGCTGATTTGATCCATTGGGATACCTGAGCCCCAGAAACAAATAACATGCATGCAGATTTGTTCTCATGAAAGTGTAGAGTGTGTGTGTGGTCAGGGAGTAAGGGAAGGCCAGGGAGAGTCCTTCTCCTTGTCTATAGACACAGTATCCCCTACCCCACACCTGGGTGCTTCCTGTGTTTAAGTTTTGCTAGTAAGTTTCTCACCAAGCATTTACCTTTATTAGTCTTGCGATACCTGGAAAAACATGTTTTCTCATATGTTTTGTATTGTATTGTATCTATATGTTAACCATATGAAGTGACATTTTAACATCTCTAACTTTACAGTTAAGGTCCTGAGAAGATTACTTTACCTAACATATGAGTGACCTGGTTATAATTTTAACACAAGTCTTTCACACTTTGAAGAATGAGGATGACTAAGGATGATTTTGAAGTGTTTTGCTTCAGTGTCTTCAACTGTGCCAATGGTTTGGGTAGAAATGTGAGTTAAAGGAAGAAAATGTTTAAGGTAAAAATCAAATTTAGTCTGAAACCTTTTAAGTGTCATATATAAAGGGAGATTGTAATATTTACTAACTATGTCTCCTTAAATTGATAGTAATATATGTGGAGAAAGCAGCTCTGTTAAAAATCTTCTTTCTTCTTAGTATACCTCACAATAACTGACACAGAGCTATTTACAAAGCAAATGATTAGACAAATTAAAGAAAAATAAGGTAAATAAAGGGTTAGAATGCACCATTAGGGGCATATATAATTCTTCTCATAAGTCACAAGATTATCTCTTCTTTTTTATGAAGATTAAAATGAAGTATTAATTATTAATAAATTATTACAAAAAGCAGTAAGTGTTGTGAAGGGTAAGGGAACAGAAGGCCATGATAACAGAATAATGGAAAAGGAGAATAGGAGAAAACACATCTTTGTGAAGGAAACCTTCAAGCTGAGAGCTAATGGCTTGTGCTATGGTGTAGATCTGAGGAGTCCCTCAGAAGCCTCAAGTGTTTGGATAATGGGTGAATCACGGGGGTACTTACTGATCAGTGGACTCATCCACTGGTGGGTTCAGTGGCTGTGCTTTTAAGAGGGTAAAGGTAGGTCACAGCATGACTGGGAAGGGTGCATCTTGCCAGCTCCTCGTTTCTTTCTCTGCTTCCTTGTCGTCATGATGTGAGCCGCTTTTTTCTGCCATGCATCACTGCTGTGCTCATTCTGCCTCGGAGCTAGTGGATCATGGATGTACTGGAAGCTTTAGCCAAAGTAAACCTCTCCTCCTTTTAGTTGTGAGTGTGGAGTATCGTGTCTCAGCCATGAAGATAAAGACTATGACAGATTTGAAGAAGCCAAACTCTGGAAGTTCTGGGGAGACAAACAGTGTGAAGATCTCTTTTAATGAACCTGAGGTGAGGAAGAGTCTGCTGTCACATAGGTGAGACACCAGTATGCTGCTGAATACGAAAAGCCAGATGAATTTTGAAATAGTGTAATTTAAGACAGAAGAGCACCACAGAAGCAACAAGGGCTGAAAGGGATAACCGTTTAAAGAAAGAACTTTTGAAAGGTGAGTGGCAAATCTACCACAGGCCCTGAAGAAACATGTAGAGGCTAAAGACTGTAAGACAGGGCGAAGCACAGGTAGGGGATCACCATGGGGGAATGAAGAACAAGTGCTATTTGTTGGCTGCTCAGGACTGCAGTGACAAAATTGGAGAAGTGAAGGGTTTCAAGCATATAGTCACTCTCTTCTTCAGCATTGCATAGGAGTAAATTAAAGCCTCAAAAGCAGGGAGAGGAATTTCCTGAAGCTTGCCTGTGCTATACAGCAAAGAGCCATGGAGGAAAAAAACTAGAGTTGAGAGCCCTTGCAGAAAAGATGAAATGACCCTGGAAATATCCAAAACGTTTTCCACAGGGACATTTGGCAATATGGAAATAAAGCTACAAAGATCAAAAGATTGTACCTTATACTAGTCAGTTTCCCTGTTCCCAGTATAAAACACCCATCACCCACAACTTGATGGTGGAAAGATTTAATTTGGCTCATGGTTTCAAAGGTTTAGTTCATGGTCAACATTTTCCAAAGCAGGAACATCATATTTGAAAGGTGTGGTTGAGCAAAGGTGTCCAGTTTGTGGTGACTATGAAGTGGAGCACAGGATAAAAGTGCCAGCCAGAGATATACCGTTCAAAGGCACAGCCCAAATGACTCAGCTCCTCCAACTGGTCCAGGTCTCCCAACAGCACATTCAGCTATGAATATCAGTGGATTAATCCACTGTTATCACTTTTACTTATGTATAACACCTTTGTGATCCAGTCACTGCTCCAGTAATTTCCAAATCCAGTTAAATTGACCATTAAACTTAACCATTGCATAGATCATAGTAAATTTTTAATTTTATTCTAGGTCATCATTTTAAGTAATAATGTGAAATCATCCAATTTGTATTTTAAAAATAAGAATCAAAGAAATTGCTTAAGAAGTTATAGCTTTTATCAAGGTAAGAGATGATGGTATCTTGGACTGAGATTATTCCAGTGAATATAGAAAGTAACTAGATTCCACACATATTTTGAAGATAGGATTATTGGAACTTGATGATAGATTGAGTGTAATTAATTAGAGAAGATACCAAAGATTAACTTTCAGGTTCTGGGTTGAATGAGATGAAGTAAGATATAAAAGAAGATATTTAGGAGCCAAAGGTAATCACTGAAGTTCACAGTTTCTTCTATGAATACCATATAGTTAGTAGCAAAACAAGGACTAAAATTTAACTCACATGTTTCTTATTCTAATAATTTCTACTGTACTGACCTAACTCTTCTTTAGAAATTGTATTCAATAGTATTGTCTTAGTGTATTATGTAGACATAGCGCAGGAAAAAGTGTGTTGAAAGAAGTCCAGTTTCCAAGAGCGGTCAAATAGAAATTTTGTGACTCTTAACATGTATGAAAAAATGCAAATATTGTCAAAGCCAAGAAACATGAGTGAAAATCAATTCACATATTGAAAAGGTTCGTTTGATGAAGCTGTTATGTCTCTACTACCCAAAGAAATGCAGATTTAATTCTCAAAATATTTTAGTCACTTTCCTGGTCAGTTAAAACTGATTTACATAAGGATTACCAGCTCCTGCTAATTAGGTGCATAAAATACATGGTAACATTATTTTGGATTTGAACATAACTAGCAAATGATATTTATCTATCTATCTAGCCCCATCTGAGAACCCTACTCTTGTTCAGCCACTTGAAAATGACAATATGTTTCTAATTGCATGAATCTTTCTATTTAATATAGAAATCTAAATTTGAATTTATAAATTAACAAAAATTTAACAGAGGGTCATACCCAAACTAATAATCAGAATGCATTTTGGTCCAGGGATTAAAAGTAATTCCATCTTTTCAACAAAAAAGCAAATAAAGTAATTCGATTATATTGTCTGAGGCACTGATTGTTCCCCTGAGATTAACTTCCCAACCTTGTCACCTAGGGAAGAGTTAATAGAAAGAGGAAAAAAGACTGATCACAAAGGAGAAGCTATCAGCAGTGTTGCTAGCATGTAGGCAATCAATGAGGAGTCCCTGGGGAAAAATACAAGAAAGAATTGTTTTGCACCTATTTCATGAAATTGCTTAATTGGTAAGAAATTGTTTGTTGAATGTTTTACATGAAAAGCCATTCAGCATAGACATTTCTTGGCAGCTTTGTAATTTCTAAATGTAATAACACAGAACCAAATCTTGCAGAGAGTCAGTGGAATGTAACTTTGACAAAATGTCTGCATGTCCCTTATAGGCTTAATTATTTAAAATGTATTTCATGGAAGGACAAAAAATAAGTGACCCTCAAACCAAAAAGTTAAATAAATGGACATGACCCACAGAACTATCACTAAGTTAACATTTTAGAACTTTTATTATCACTTGCGTCTCTTTTCATAACTTTTAATTTTTTTCCTACTTTCAAGATACATCTTGTGGCTTGATTTATTTCATTCTTCATGAATTAGTAAAGGTGGGCAATTTGGCAGGTTTATTTATTTTTCAACTTTGTTATCAATAAAAGCTTTCATGTAGCTATATGAATTTGTAATTACCCCTTTCACCTTAGAAAAATTTATGAATGCACATCAGAAACACTGTTGTGCATGTAGGCTTTAAAACACTGGTTTTGCTAGTTTAAAAAATTAGACTTTGAGACAGTGACAAGCTTAAAGTGAACCAATTTTGCAATCACTGCCATTACTACTACTATTACAATTGATAATAGCAGTAATATTTGATTCTAGCCAAAATAGTGACATAAGACTGTCCATTAAATAAGTGTTTTATTACAAATACATAATGATAGAATAAAATATTTGCACACAAGCTTTATTTGTATTTGAAAATGTTATTATCCAGATATTCATTACCAAAAAACAATAATTATGGTGCATTAGAATTCCAGACCTATTGAGCTTTGACATGGAACCAGGATATCTAGACAATCAAAGTCTAGATAGTTAATTAGAAAGTACAATGTTACACACACCGTAATGGTCAGTTTCTTACCATGAATCCATGAATGACCAGAGTCTTCTTTCTATAACCAAAATCATTATTAAAAGACCCATCTTAACTGGAAACAACATAAGCATTTGAAATTCCAAACTTGGATCAAGCTATACTGCTGGTTTAGGAAATGATTGATATTTCTGACAGATGAAAGATTCACATTACCCAAATAAGGTTTGTTTCCATACTGAGACATCCAACATACTGGGTAAATACAATTGCGAAATACTGACCTAGAGATATGTGTATTGCAAGGGAAAGAGAAAACACATGCAAGTGTGCATAATTATACACATAAATCTAACACGAGGTGACCTACAAAGTAATAGCTAACATTAAAACATTCACCTCAAAAATACTTCAAAATTCTCATAGATGGGAGGGGAAGAAAAAATATGTAATGACAAGAAAATAATGGCAGCTGAATGTATTAGTTTCTGTGTCACTATAAACCAATATATTTCATATGATGAATAAATGAGAAAACTAAAGGTAAGAGCTGCATTTTTCTTTTATCTGGGCCCCATTAGTTCATGGAAACAGTTTAGACTCTCAAGTTATTCACTTGAAACCATCAAACACCTCAAGAGAAAAAAAATGACTCCAAATGCTGGGGATCCCTCCCCTCCCCTGAATCTTGCTCTCGCTTTCAAGATGAAAATCAATAATTACGAAAAAAATAGTAAACCATAAATCAAAGATAAGTAAAACTAAAGGAAAATTGAAGTCACAGAAATAAAAATGCAATCACTGTAACAAGGAAAGACAAAATAAGAATCGAACTAATGAGAGAACTAGCAAATTGGACAATAGCAGTTATGAATGTACCAGAATAAGATAAAAGACAAAGAAGGAAATCAACTTCAAAGACACAAGGCAAGGACAACAGATTTGGAAATTGTAGCATATTCCACAGAATAGTTCCAGAATTAAAGAATAAAGACATTTTTTTAGCCAGGCATGGTGGCACTCACCTGTGAATGCCAGCACTTGGGAGGCTGAAGCATTTGAATCACTGATAGTTTTAAGAGCAACTTGGGCTACATAATGAGCTCCAATTTGAACTATAAAACAAGACCCTGCCTCAAAAAAGTAAAGGAAAAAAGAAAAAAGCATATATATAGCACATGGCTAAAATTTTTTCTGAATTTCAGAAAGAAATCTCCAGATAGAAAATATTTGGTGTATAACACAACCAATTAAAACAATCCACAGTCATTAGTTTATTATATTGAGGATTGTATTTTTCTAGTGTGCTCACTACTCTGAAGACTTCACTTTAGAGACTGCATCTGGCAACAGCATTTTTTAAACTAAACTTCCAACTAAGAAATCTGAGTAATTTCTTATTAGAAACTTATACAAAAGCATCAGAAATCTATGAAGAAGTTGAGGATATGTAGTATCAAGGTGGGGGCAGGAGAGAGGGGCAGTGAGACAAGGCTGTCTTGTAATTGCCAACTCTGAAAATGGCAGCTGTGCATTTGAAAAGTTGAACAGAGTTTTGTATCAATTCACCGAACTACAAAAATTTCAGGGAAAGGCGAAGTGAAAAGAATTAAAATGTATGATGCTCATGTACCCATACTGCAGGATAAATGTAATCATTATGCACTGCAAACATACTAATGATAAAGTATTTTTAATTTTTTTGAGAAAGAAAGAAAACAAAAGGTTTTTTTAAGTTCAGGAACCACAAAGAAATCAAGGACCCTAATAAATTTCCTATGCTTTCATTGAAACTTTATAAAGCTGAACCCTACAAATAATTCTGAACTAAACTACCTGTAAGTCCATCATGGTCAAATAGTTGGAAAACCAAGACAAAATATTAAAATCCACTAAGAAAGAAAAAACTCAAAGCACCAATAATTAACCCAAATAGCTCATTTCTAAACAGAAATAATGGAAGGTAAAGATCCAAAAACTGTAATTTTAAGGAGCAGAAAGAAGACATCTGTTGATATAGAATCCCCTATTTGGCAAAAAATGTCTCAAAAAACAAAAGTGATAAAAATATTTTGAGAGTAACACAAACTGAGAGAGTTTGTCATTATCACACCTACACTAAAATTACAAAAATTGTTCTTTAAAAAGAAGGAAAAACACAATCCAAATGGAAAATGCTAATTTGTGGATAAGTGAACACAGGTGGTGTGAATAATGTAGGGAGAATATCTCTTTATGGGGATTAGAACAAAATGTGAAGAAAAGTGGAGTATTACACATATAAAACCATTGCCCCATAATTCCAGAAGACAATAAATGGGGTAAAATTGGTCTAAGATATCTGCATTGTCTAGAACATGCTGTTTATTAATTTATATTAGGCTTTAGTAACTCAAGGGTGCAGACTGAAATTTCTAGGTTTATTTTAATTGAATAATAGTAAAAGATACATAATAAGTTAATTAAAATGGGGATATTTAAAGATTGAAAATACATTTTTCAAAAAGTCTAAAAGAGCAAACAGAAATCAAGAAAAGATCAAATAGGTGAATTAGATACAAATATATAAATAAACCAGTAATTAAATACAAAAAAGAAATGTATTTATTTGGGTCCTTCAGGAAATAGGGACCAAGATGAGATGTGAAGTACCAAAGACCCACTGGTAAAAATGCAAGGGAAGAGGAAACAGAAGTCTAGAGGGAGTCTCAGGCCAAGATGCAGATCTGACACCACTGGAGAAGAGCACACAGAAAGGAGGACTGAGAGGGGAAAACTGAGGCTCACAGTGCAGCTCTGAGGAGGACTTGGCCAGGAGGATGCAGAGCCCCAGAGCAAAGACAGCCCAATGCAAAGTGAGCCATCGGCCAGAAAAGGCCTGGCTCTACAGAAAAGTTATGGTTAATCATTGAACAGAAGCCTGAGCAAAGAATGACCTTTGGCTGAAAGCAGTAGCAGCTCACAGAGCAATGAATGGGAAACTGTCATCTACTGACACTCTTCGCAACATGTTCTCTCTTAAAGACAGATCTGAGCAACGCACCTCATGGAGATCGCGCTTCATCCTTTGCGCTGTGTTAATCCACATCCCACACACTTCCAGGGAGCAGCTTTTTGTGGGCTTCCCTTGAAGGATTCACGGGAGAGGAAAGCTCATGAAAAGAACTGTAGTCCTGTCATTGTCCTTTATATTGGGCTGCAGCTGCAGCTCATCATCTCCTCCATCCATTCCAGTACCCCTGGCCTTCAGCGATGGTCTACTTGGGTTCTAACACTTGCTTGTTAACACTGCCAAAGCCTCATTTCTGAGAAGTTTAGGACCCTGACAATCATACCCTTCACAGGACAGGGTTGTTGCATGTGTCCACTTACAGTTAGCAACAGTTTGGTGTCCTAATTTTATCTGTTTATATTTTTATATTATTATATATCTGCTTTTGTGTATGTTTGAATTTTTCATTTTCATAATAAAGATGCAAACAACCAGTATCAAAAAGTTCTAGACATTTCATTTTCCTGTGGGGTCACAAGATGAAAAACACTGGGGATTTTTAAAATAGAAAACAGAAAAAGAAAGTTTAATGTGATAGAATTCAGTTACATGAGAGCAACAAAGAAAGAGAATAGGAAAAGAAGAAATGGAGCAAGGAGTATGGAAGGGAATCCTCATATATAGTGGAGGGTGGTGGAGATCCAAAATGCAAACATAATTTAAATGACACATGTTAAACATGTCCTCCATGACTACACTGTGTGTGAAAGAAGTTGTTGGCGTATATGTTAGTATCACATACAAAATTCAAAGGATAGTATCATTTTGTCTGCTTTATTTTTGAGATTCTTTAAATCATGCTCTTTGAATTTGGAGTAGACAAAGAAAAATTTGTGATTCAGAGGGAAAAAGTGGCAAATACCTTTTATAGATTTAGAAAGCAAAGCAGCTATCGAAAACAACAAATAATTAGCCCACATCGCTAAAGTTATCAAGAATAAAGCTGATTTAAAAATCACTAAAAAAACTATTACATTCCTTTGTCCACTCATGTTTCTTTAGTGAACTTTTTTGTTTTTTAACAGTTGAAAAACTATACCAGTAGTATATTATAGTAACATAACTTTCATGTTATAAAAGATTTAAATTAAAAAATTATGAACTTGTTCCCCATTTCTTTAAATGCCTACTCTTGTCTCTTTAGATAATTATTAAAGAGCAGAGAAAATGATATATGTATGGAAATAAAAATGAAACACATAGATTGTATAGCTATAAAACAGTTATTTTTGAACACATAGGATCCATAGTTTTCCTCTGCAATATTTTTCCTCTGTGAATAAAAGAGCTTAAACTCTTATATCAGTTCTTAAGTCTACTTTATGACATTTTGTAGTATTGCTATAACAACCTTCACTTAACTATGTCCAAATCTATAAATATTATGTCTCCCCAAAAAAGATACTTTAGCATCCTAGTCCTTGGTCCTGGTCAATACTACCTTGTTTGGAAATAGGAACCTTATGGGCATAATCAAGTTAAAATAAAGTCATACTGAATGAGGGAGGCCAGGCTGGTATGACTGTTGTCCCTGGGAAAGAGGTGACACAGAGGTGCAGGCATAACAGGGAGGTCTTCATGTGATGACAGTGACAGAGGTCAAAGTACTACAGCTGCAGGCCAAGGAATTCAAACACTGCTGGCCAGCCACCAGAAGCTTAGAAAAGCAAACATTCTGTTCTGCAGAGTTCAGTGAGAGTGTGGTTCAGTTGACAACTTGCTAATCTCGCAATAGTAAGACAATGAATTTATGTTGTTTTAATATTTTGTTGTACTTTGTTATGGCAGTCTTAGGAAACCAATGCAATGAGTACTTGGGTTTCTATATTTTACATTTACAAGTGGTCTGTGTCCACAGGAAATGTTTATTTCTATTTCTCTCATAACTCACATGCAAGTAGAAATTTCAAAACAGTCCAGCAAGGTAGGTTACACAAAGATCATAGAAGAAAAATCATGTTATTCTGATTTGTTCCATCATTATAAAAATATACAATTTGGGAGTTGTGTATAGTGTTTAAGGAAGTATAATTCCTTCACTGTGGAGAGATAACTGTGTTAAATTTTTGGCAAGTTTTCTTAAAAACATACTCTAACATCCTTATTACATAAGAATGGGACATATTGTACTATATGATAAACTTGAGTAAAATAATAATTTTAAAGAAAACATTCTTATATACTATAAATATTTACTTATTTTCATTGAAATGTATTTCCATGTATTTTTTCCAATTCGTATATGGTAGGTCTCCAACTTACAAACATTCAAGCTACAAACTTGCATAGGTGTACTGTATTAGATCAACAGGTGTACTGTATAAGACTCATTGTCTAATTATAAATGAATCTGATTTATGAATGTTCTCCCAGAATGGAACGCATTCATAAGTCAGGGACTTACTGTACTTTTAAATAAAAATTGGATTATACTATGTGTTATGGTTTATGTTCCTGTGGCCCTACCCAGTCTCATGTAATCATGGACGTGGTTGAGTCTAACTCATATCTAACCAACATGATTGGTTTGTTGTCTGGCACTGGGATTGATGGTGTGAGTGTGGCATCTGCCCAGGGATGGAGCTGACATACAATGTAAGGGTGGGAAGAAGGCGTGTCTTGTCTCTCTTGCTGGTTTGCATCTTGCTGTTTTGCAGCCACCGTGAATGGTGACCCCCCACCACCACATCACACTGCCTTGGAGCCAGCTGAGTATGGACTGAAACCTCCAAGAACTGTAAGAAATAAACCTTCCCTTCCCTAAATTTAGATGTCAGGTGTTTTGTCTCAGCAATGAGAAAAAAGTAACCAAGACAGAATTTGGTACCAGAGGAGTGGGATCTTCACTGTGACTGTACCTCACCATGTGGTTTAAGAATCTTTGGAAATGGCTTGTGGGAAGAGTTTGGAAAGGTTTGGAGATGTTGCCTGAAAGAGTGGTGCTGGAACAGCTTAGGCTATTCCATATGGGAGATTCTGGTCAGAGCTCAGAAGACCAGAAGGCTGATAAAAAGCCTGTTAGTAAAGACAAGGCTTGGGAGGTCCGCTGGGAAGAAGGACTGCATTGGTTGTTGGACTCCACATAATGTATGTCACAGCTTGGCAGAAAGTGTGCCTGCATTTTACTGGTGTCCAGAGACTTTGCCTGAGACTGAGATTAAGGGTGATAGACTGATTAATCTGGTGAAAGAAATTTCAAGGCAATCTAATGTTGAGGCAGTGGCATGGCTATTGTTGTGGGGCTTTTAGTCAGATTTATGTTGTGAATCAGGAGCAAAGAGCCCAGCAGGATGATTTAAAATGTTATGACTTTGGTCAGAAAGTTGTGGGCTATAAAGATAAGGCTGAGACCTTGATTGCTGAAAAGGAACAGAGAAATAAAAAAGATGGCCTGGGGGTATCCTGGGAAGCAGTGGGTCTCCACTCTTTGCAAGCTCAAAACTGCAAAAGTGAATGACTTTCCTTGGAAGAGAAAGCCACAGAGCGCCGTGTTCCAGAGTGATGACAGAGGAGGCCACAGGAGTTTCCAAAATGGCTGTGACCACACCAGATTCCAGAATGGCAGCAACATAGAGAGGCTGTTCCTCACAATCAGGTTCTGAGAGCTCAGTGATCCAGGTATTCAACCCCTACAGCCAAGAGAGAGGAAAGCCTGGCTACTGCTCCAGCTGGCAGTGGACCTTGGCAGCATCCACACAGCACTGGTTTTAGGTGCAAGGAAAATGCATGAATTCTAAGGTTAAGGCAGTTTTCACCCTGACTTGAGAGGGCCTGAGAAGCCAAGAAATGTGGACCTGAAAGGGCAATATGTACAGATGCAAGGGTGAAGCCAAAAGTGCAGTGGAAAACTCAGAAGTTTAAAAAAGCTAGGAACATGGATCATCTGAGGAAAACTGCAAAAACTGAGCAGAATGGGCTTAAGAGAGAAGCTGTAGGAACTGGAATCCCTGAAAGTGCTGCAGGGGTGGAATCACTCAAAACCTTTGGAGCTCATAATTTGCTGCAGATTGTTTCAGATGCTGGACCTGCAACTATAGGACTTAATGTTTCCCCTGTTGGAGTTTGGACTTGCTTTGGTTCCAATGCTTTGTATTCCCCTGTTTGTAACTTTTGGAATGGTAATATTTATCTTGTGCCTTTACATATTGGAAGTGTTTAGCCTCATTTTCATTTGTACAGGGAGTTACAGTTAACAGTTTGCCTTAGATCTCAGAGGAGATTTGGGACTTGGACTTTTCAGCAATGCTGAAACTGTTAGGGCTGAGGCAACTCTTAGAAATGGACTAAATGTCTTTTGTATAAAGGATGTACATGAGTCTTTAGGGGACCATGGGTGGAGTGTTGAATGTTATGGTTTATGATCCTGTGGCCCCACCGAGTCTCATGCAATCATGGATGTCACTGAGTCTAGTGTTCATGATTGGTTTATTACCCGGCACTGGAATTTATGGTGTGAGTGTGGCACCCGCCCAGGGGTGGAGCTGACATATAGTATAAAGGCAGGAAGAAGGCAGGTCTTCTCTCTTTTGCCAGGCATGCCTTGCTGTTTTGTGGCCGCCATGAACAGCTGATCCCCTGCCATGCCACGCTGCCTTGGAGCCAGCTGAGTATGGACTGAAACTTCCAAGAACTATAAGAAATAAACTTTTCCTTCCCTAATTTTGGGGGTCAGGTGTTTTGTCTCAGCAACAAGGAAAAAGTAACCAAGACACTCTGATACATTGTTCCATGACATTTTCACTTCATATGTTGGGATTTTTTTTCATGGAGAAATATACAAAGTAGCCATATCACTTCTTATCCACAAATTACCATATTACTAGAAATCAGGAAATAACTAATCTTTAGCTATTACAAATAACTCTGTGCTGAGCAACACTGAACATAAATTTTACAATCATCTGTAAATACTTCTAAACACTAAGTTCTTAGAAGTGGAGTTTCTAGGTCAAAAATATGTGTAAACAGATATGCAGATGGCAAATAAAAATGTTTATCAATATAGAGCATTAGAAAGCTGCAAATAAGATAGTACTACTGCAGACATATTATAATAAATAACTTCAAGATATCGACAACACCAAATTCTGATAAGGATGTAGAACAACAGGAACTCTGATTCATTGCTGGTGGAAATATCAAATGATATAACCATTTTGGAAGGTAGTTTGGCAGTTTTTTACAATGTTACATCTTTATAGTGTTATGTCTGATGATACTAAAGTCTTACTATAGGATCCAGCAGTCATGCTCCTTGGTATTTTACCCAAAGGTGTTGAAAACATATAACATATCCAAACAAAAACCTACACACCAATTTATTGCACTTTTTCTCCTTTTGTTCAAAATGTGAAAGCAGCCAAGATGTTTTTCAATAGGTAACTAGATAAGCAAACTATAGTATATCCACACAACAGAATATTAGTCACCAAAGAAAAGAAATAAGCACAAAGTATGAAAAGACATTGAAAATTTTTAAATGTATATGTGAAATAAGCCAGTCTTTAAAAGGCTACACAATGTATAATTCCATCAAATGACATCATGGAAAAGTCTAAACTATGGAGATTGTAAAAAGTTCAGTGACTGATGCAAGATTGAGGGGAGGGTGAAAAGGATAAGTACTGTCCTATGGAATTTCAGGGCCATAAACCTATTCTTTAATATGCTGCAGTCATCTATATGCAACATTATCCAATTGCCCAAACTCATAGAACTGTATGCTAGTAAACACGAATCCAAATGTAAACTATGTACTGAAGTTAATGATAGAGTATCAATATTGTTTCATCAGTTGTAACAAAGGTGCCACATTAATGCAAGCAGTTAATGACAGGAGTAACTAGAGAGAGAAGGTATATATCAGAATTCTCTTTTAAGCTCAATTTTTATGTAAACCTAAGTCTACTTTTAAAAATAGTATTTTATTATTCTAAAGAATTTTTTAAAGTTTATATGTCCAATTGGCCTTCATTTTAAACTTTCGGTTACAGTCAAATGAGGGTTGATAAATGTGTTTTTCTACTCCACACAATACTGCATACAATAACTTTAATAATGTAAAGATATTAAATACTTTTTCAAAACAACATTTTATATATGAAAGAAGCAATAGTTACACATGCTAGTCACGTATTAACTTTTATTTTTCTAATTATATGCTATGAAAGAATAACAAATATAATTCATTCTGCCTTGGACAAACAACATTTAAAAGGGACCCTCAACTATCTTCAGCAACCATTTACTAAAGCTGTAATCAATAAGTAATAGCACAAAAATAAATTTCAAGAAGATTAAAAATGTCTTTCATCATAGTTGTAGAAAATATTAGAAATTATCAAATGATGATAAATATTTTGTAACATAAAGTAAATGAATAAATTATGAAAATAGTAATTCCTTATCTGTCAAACTAGGTAAAGTTTCTGCTCCTCAAAACAAATAAAAATCTCACAAAAATCAAAAGATAAAAAATTGCAAATATAAGACAATAATAACATCTCAAATTATGGTTTTATGGGCTTCATAGGATGTCACTCATCATATTCTTCCTTATTAAACTCACAGGATTCCAGATGTACTCTCTACACATTATAAAAGTAATTGTTAAGATCATAGGGTAATATAGATTCACAACCCAAAATAATGAGAGACTTACAGGGTATAAATACTCTAAAAGAATGAACACAGGAACAAAATTATTTAGAAAAACATTCCAATAATTTCAGTAAGTATGATAAATATACCAAAAGAATAGAAGGTATTGAAAGTATAAGACAAAAAAATCAAAATATAAACATTTATAACCTAAAATGATTAAATTGAAAAAAGCACAGAAGATAATATATTTAAATGCCTATACCTAAACAAAGAATTATGAAATTCTTTTAAGAATTCAAGAAATCATTTTAGATCAAATAGGTAAAGAAAAATACACCAATACTGTAAAAAGAAAAATGAACAAAAATGAAAAATAACATTACAGGTGTTGATATCTAGCTGATAAAAGTAGATAATAGAAGTTCCAGCAACACGGGAAATTAAGAATAACAAGTTTAATGTATTTAGGAAACAATTGTTTTAATTTCTCTGACATTAAGTAAGATAAATACTTTCTTATTAAAAGGACATATACAATACACTATGGGTGAAAATATAGAAGAAAATAGAATAATGTCTTCTTTGGTTGTTTTTCTATATATAAATACAAATTAATGGGACAGTATTATACATAAGGTTTTGTATCCTGGCATTTTGATCTCATATACATAGTGACAGTCAGCTGGAAGGCTGGTTACTAAAATATTGAAGTCTTTCCAGTGTTTGTAGATGGTTGCTGTCCCGAGCCTCCTCGTTTGCCCCTAGCAAACAAACTTGGCTCGGATTCCACTTCTGGACTTTCTCATATTTTGGCAACCAGGGGTACATTTGACACTGTCAGGGAGCTCCAGAACTCTCCTCCAGAGTGGTGACCAGCATTCAATCTAAGTTAACACCTGATTAGCACAGGTAGGTAATTGTTTCCTCCGTGCTCATGTCAATTCAGTTTTTTAATCATCATGAAGCCCATGTTGTGACTAATTACTGAACAATTAAGGCTTGAAAGATACTTTTACTTTATAACTATCTCTGTGATGAGCATCGATGCTTCATTGTTTATCTGCGAAATTATACTAGGTCACAGAAAGTTGACTACTGCTAGAATAGGTTGCCTAATGTTGATAGCACTTTTTAAATGTGTTGATAGCACTTTTTAAAAGCTGTAAAGCAAAAAGTATCTCCAAGACCAGAAGGTCCTTAAAGTGTCAGAGTACTCCAGAATAAGGGTCTTTATGATATCTAAAAGAAATATGTGCAGCACTTAAATATTTGAGAAAGAATTTTATCATTATATATTATTTCATTTGATATTCAAAACAATTCTGTAGAAGTTATAGAGCAGATATTTCTATCAATAATTTGTTCAAAACCAATTAGGAATTTATACAGCTAAAACTAAAATGAACCTTTTGAATCCATGTGCACTGTATGAACTTTCACAGTGATGTAATCTTGTGTGTTCACACTGATTAATCCCTACCCCCTTCCACTGTGTTACTGAAGACTAATTCTCATTCTTGTGCTTAACTTTGGCATATAGAAGCAGCTGCTAGAATTCAGCACTGACTTTAATCGGTGGATAAAATGAGAGTCAGGTGACCTCCATGCCATACACATAAATGCACTCTAATTGCTAATGAGTTTGCACAAAATGTCATGGATTTTTATCTCTAACTCAATAAGGTCCATCAAATCACTGCCATTCAACTTGGATGGCAGTAAATAAAAATTGGAATGCTCTACAAAAGAAACATGATATACTCTCCTAATGATTATAGTACAGGGTATAGTGAGTGTGTGTGTGTGTGTGTGTGAGAGAGAGAGAGAGAGAGTGTGTGTGTTCACAGAGTTATGTTTTTACTTCAGGGAAAACTTTCAGTTGGCCTCATTCTTCTATCACCTACAGGAATGGGCATCTTTGCATATCCAAGGTCCATATTCTTCAGTATTAAAAATATTCCTTCTAAAAATAGACTTTTTAAATTTGAAAACTCTGCCATGACAACACATTTTTTTCATCCAGTTCTGTAATGTCAGTTTGGCTTCAAACACATCACCTCCTGCACTGCCAGCATGCAGCATCCCTGTTATTTTAGAATCCAATCTGCTGAAGGCTCAGAGATCACTGTGGTGTGTCTGTTATTCATGTTTATTTTTAGAGTTATACGATTTTCATTAGAAATCAAAATCTATCTTAACCCAGCTTAGACTAGGGCTCTGCCAGAAATGTTCATGCCAGGAGAGTTTCAATGAACCTGTTTTGAAAATAATTTAAAGAACTGCTGCTGTGGAGGTATGACAACAGGAGAATATGTTCATCTGTATCTCATAAGATTAAGAGCCCTTGTAGATATTTGATTCATGTCAACAAACAATAGCAGATGAAGGCTTTTTAAAAAATACTTTATGATATGAGTTTGATAGATAAACTACAACCCCATAAAGCAAGATGAAAAATACTGGAGAGAAAACATGTTTACAGAGGAAAAGGACTAATACTCATTAAGTCTCGGTCAGGTTCCAAGCATTTTATACAATTATAAGAAGTAGGTATTATATCATAAGAAGTAGGTCTCATTACTGTACTCATTTTAGAGCTGACAAAACTAAGTATGTAAATAGTAGAACCAAGATACAGTGCCAGGTTTCTTTAACTCAAAAACCATTGATCTTTCCAGCCTCGTTTACTACAGTGTGTGTGTGTCGAATGACAGTGTGAGCTGTCTCTTAGTAGTATATGGCATTAATGCTCCCAACTCTTCACTGTTTCCAATATATACACCACTTACTGTGTAATTTTTTATAAGACTCTCGCACTGTGGCAAAAAACGAACCACCCTATCTCAACTCCTATCTCAGCCAAGTGACTTGATCTGGCCAGTTGGATATCAATAAGTTTAACACAAGCAGAGTTCTGACAAGCATTAGCAAGATTGAGTTTTACTTCTTCCACATCCTTGAGCAACATTAGGTTCACAGGAAAAAATAATAAATACATGAAACAAAACCACCCAACCTGGAGCAAGTAAGCCCAGCAAATGGAGACACATGAGTGAATGCAGCCAAGACCACCAACACCATCCAGCCACACCCCATCTACTTAAGCCACCGACAATTGATCTACACATCTGGAAAATTAATACTGTTGTTTCAAGTCACTGGGTTTTAGGATGGTTTGTTATGTGATTTAACAACTTTGTGGCAATTACTGACTAATATATCCCCGTCTGTACTCAACAGAGCACAGGCATTAGGTTGTGATTTCACGTTTTCTTCTTTTATCTTATGGGTGAAAAAGCCTGCAGAAGATTGGATATTGCTACAATGCACTACAGTGGAAAAGTTTTCAATCTTAGGAAGGTTCCCTAAGAGTTTTTGAAATATTGCAATGTCAGTCATTAATAAAAGGGGATATGTAAAAATTTCAATCTATAAAAATTAGACTTTATAACAACTGACATAAAAAAATTTGACTAGTTTTTATCTTTTATTTCTATTATTTTATAAAAGCTATCTTTTGCCTCAAAGAATATATTTAGTTGTTACATAAGATAAAGAATGGCAATATAAGAATAAGCAGATCACCACTAACTACCTAGTATTGATTTGATCTGTGTTCCCCCCCACAAGGCCTCATCTAATTTGGATGGGGCTGAGTCTGGCGTGTGATTGGTTTGTTGTCTAGCACTGGGATTGGTGATGTGAGAGCTGCACCCACCCAAGGGTAGAACCGATACACAGAGTAAGGGAGGAACGTGGGTCTTCCTCTCTCTCACTCTCTGGCTCTCTCTCTCTCTCTCTCTCGTGCTCTCTCTCGCTCTCTCTCACTCTCTCTCTCGCTCTCTCTTGCTCTCTCGCCTGTTTGCCTTGCTGTTGGATGGCCGCCATGAATGGCTGCCCCACCACGCCATGCTGCCTTGGCACCAACTGAGTATGGACTGAAAGTCTCTGAGAACTGTAAGAAATAAACCTTTCCTTCCCTAATTTTGGGCGTCAGGTGTTCTGTCTGGGCAATGAGTGAAAAGTAACTAAGACATACCTCTTCCCAGTTTTCTTCATTATTGTCTTAGTACTAACTCCCAGAACAAGCTTCTAATTCACATACTCTTTACTGTATTCAGTCACTTCTTAGAACATCCCTTTTTACCATATCTTAAACTTTTACACATGCTTTGAGACTCAGCTATAATTTTCTCTGTTTAGTAAAGAGTCCCGTGAACTTCTCTCCTTCTAACTTGCCACTAACAGCTCCCTCTAAAAAAATCATCTCTATGCCATATCCTCTCATGGCAATACATCTGTACCATTATTATACCATCTTCGTACTTCCCAGCTGTAGTTTGATTTTTGTACCTTGTAACCTATCCACTATACTACAGATCCCAAACGGAATTATCTTCGGAAGTCAGAGTGGTAATCAAAAACAAAAAACTGAAAATGGTGATCTTGAGTGGTAAATGTTCTAGCTGACTGAAGAGAGCATATCCCATAGGAATAGAGAAAGTTAAAATCAGGTCCACCTAATTTTTGCCAAAAGGCATATCTAGGATTTGACTTGACAAATCCCTTCATTTTAAAGAGATTTGGGAATCCACATTTTTTAAGTAAAATTATCCATTTTATAGGAAAATCTCATTTTAAAATATTGCTGTGATGAGTTTCATTATTGTTCTAAATTTCTTATCCCTTTAGTATATTTTCCCACTTACTCTCTAGGAGTAGAGTACAATTCCTTAGCCTATTTAAAAAAGGGCATAGCACCTAGGTGTGGTGGCACATACCCAGCACTCTGGGAAGCCCTGGTAGAAGGTTACAAAGTTGAGCCCAGCCTGGACAATTTAGCAACTTAGTAAGACTATGTGTCAAAATCAAAAAAAAATTTTTTTAAAGAGAAGGAGAGGCATAGCACAGGACAAAGACCCTCAGTTCAATCTCTAATCTGAAGGGAAAAATAAAAGCTCAGCTTTGCTGAGGTACATATCTAACTAGAGCTTTAAATGTACCTGCAATTTTTAATCCCAAAATGTGAGATACATAGAACAGACTTGAACCCAGAAAAGCAATCGCCCTAGATGCCTACAGAAACATAAGCAAGAAAAATGCACACTTCTTATATTCCAGGAGATTTCTGGAGTTGAACTTTACACAGCATTATAGTATCTGAAATATGATCAAAACAGTTAACCAAAAATGTGAAGAAAAAAATTAAATCACACAACACCCACACAACCAAGTTTGGCTTACAGGACTCCTGGCTTTAGTCTCCATCACTGAGAAATTTCTGAAGTATGAAGGAGATTCTCTGTGTACTGGTTGCCAACTTGTCTGAGACAGAACACACTCATTGGATAAGTTACATGAAATGGGTCTGTTACACACTGATAGGCAGTGAGAAACAAAATAAGTCCAGGAGCCACTGTGAGCCATTGTGAGTCGATCCCCAAAGCTCAGGAGAGTTCACTAGGGTAACTTGAGCCTTACTTGCATATTTCATACTTGCTCCACAGATGAGAGACTCTGGAAAACAGCCTGTGCTGAGTTTTATATACCAGGAAACACAACTTGCTAATCTAAAGAACTGAGGGGCATCCTCTTTTCAGGAGGCCACTAGAACAGAGCTAGGGCCATGCCAAGTCATCCTCTGTCTCAGAACATTAAATTGCCAACATTCTTCAGTTATTCTTAAGAACTACAGAAAAGATAGTTGGGGAACTGGGGTTATCAAAGAACACCAGAGAACTGTCCTGCATGCAGGAAAAGCATAGTGTGTATATTTCAATTTAATTTCCCTGTCCTCCATTTTTACAATATTGAACATTTCCTCTATCACAGTAAAAACTAATTTTTACTAGACGATAACTGTCATTTCATGTCAAATCTCTCCTGTTTTATTTTATTTTATTATTTTTTGAGAGAAGTTCTTGCTATGTAGTCCAAGCCAGTCTTGTAGTCACTATGCAACCTAAGCTGGCCTTGAAATTGCAGTGATCCTCCTGCTTCTGACCCTGCCTCTCAAGGGCTGTCTCCTGTTTTAAATATACAAACTTCTTGCCCAACATCCTTATACACAGGCCATTCAAAAAAGGATAATGTATTACTACTAGAATAGCAAATACATTTAAAACAGGACCATAATTTTAGCCTATCTAAAGTGACCAGAGAATTTAACCTAGTCTTTTTTTCTCTTATCACACAATTGACATTAGGTAAACTTCATTTGAAATGAAAAGCTGTAAATTTCACAAATTATACTCAGTCAGGTGAACAATATTTATTCATTAAGTGGATAAGGGTTAGCTATTTATTAAAGGTTAGCCATAACCTAGGCACTTTGCTAGGCACAGAAATTGAAAATATGTAGCAAAACACACAAGGTCTTTGCCTTTGTGACATTAATCATGCAAGCAGAAAACAGCAACATGATTTACAAATGGGAGTACTGTCTGTGCAATGAACGCTGACACCCAATGCCTGGCGCTATGTAAGCAATGAGGGTTTGACCATAAACAGCCCTTACAGAAGACAAAATTTCCTTCTCAAGCACCAACTCTAGCTCTCTTTAAGAACTTTTTATGTTACGGGGAAACCTAAGTGATTTCCAAAGACCATGTCACTCAGAAAAGCGGCATATTAGTTTCTAGGCTCCACAGAGTTTCCCTCTTAGGAACGATGTATTGATACACTAATTCATGTTTATTCCAATCTAGTTTTTTACACACTTCCTCCCCCAAAACTACATAGCCTGTATAAATAATAGAAAAGACTCCAGGCATGTGTTTATCCCTAACCATACTCTCTCCTTTTCTCATTCAAGTCTTGTTGAGCTGCCAGAAATGATAATTGACTTCATTAAAAGCATCCCAACAGTCAATGCTCAGCAGAAGCTGAGGAAGATGCCGGGAAATTGCCACTGCTGAGCCAGGATGCTGGGTCTAAATAAAAAGGATCAGGTTTTCTGTGACAGGAGGGTAAGACACAAGCTAAAGTAGCAACTCTGAATTATATATTACCCAGGATTTCTTTTTTAGAGAATTGCTGTTTCTCTTTTTTAGGTTTTTCATTGATTATGCTAACACTTTTATGGTTTATTATTATTTTATGTCTCCTGCTTTTACAATGTTCTGGTCAGTACTCCCTGCTTTTTGGGCTAAGTCACCCCCTCTCTACACTGCTACCTCTTCTCTGCACTTGTGCACCCCAGGATGACATTCACTCAGCTCTCTTCTCAACCTTCAGGTCTACAGAAACACCCTGCTCTACTCCTCATCAGTGGTCAGCAAAGCAGAAAATCTTCCAACTCCAAAAGATTTTATCTTCTAACACACTTTGAGTCCCTCCTGGCTTCAATAAGGAAAGTAGGAAAGAGTATTATTTCTGAAATAAGGAGACCTTGGACCAGTTGCCAAGCCTGCAGGGTGTTTTTATCTCCTTCACAGTAAACATAGTTTAAAATAACTCAACTCCATCACTTTATGGGTTTTGATGACATGAACTATATAAAAGCATTTCGAAGCTTAGAACATACTCTAAATAAGCCAACACCATGAGGGTATTCCCTCAACACAATGAACACAGGATATTTTAAAAGGTCCTGAAAATCTGGCTATTCCCATGACCCCACTCCTCCTCACATTCAGTATAAGTTAGCTGATGATACCTGACATCTTCACTCTCACCATTGTTTCTTTAGATTGGGACAATGCCCCAAAATCTCTCTAAAACAAAACAAAACAAAATTAAACAGACAAACAAACAAACAAACAAAAAAAACCCTCACATATCCACCTATTATTATTAGTTACAACTAAACGTTGAAGGAAGACACCAGAAGTTTACCAGATTGTTCCATTTTGGTTGTACCAAATAAGATTGGATACCTTAGAGAATGAGTCACAACACAGATGAATTTAGACTAAATAGAGAAAAATCAAGTTTAACTGAACCACTGTATTTTTGGATAGGGCATAGAGAAGAAAGAAATTAGGACTAATTCCAAAGGAAAATGTGGAGGCAAACACTGTGAAGAAATTTCTATTTAACCTCTTGACACAATTCTACACAGTAAGATTCAGCCTGGTAGTAAAGATTAATCAGCTCTCTTTCCACACTCTTTCACTGTATCCTCTGTAAGTTTCCTCATTTATGAAATATGAGTAGGAATTCTCTTCTTTTAGGTGTGTTAAAAGATTAGATATCAAAATAATGAAATGCACTAAGAATATAATGTGTGCCCAATAAATACTTTTTCTAGAAGTTTGTGGCGTGAAGTTTTTATAAGCATGCAGGATGAAAAATTGGCACAGAGGGTAATATCATTTAAATCCTATCCCTGGTGGAAAAGTCCTCCCTCCCTTTAGAATTACTAAAACTACAAATTTCACATAGTTCATGTAGTCAAGGGTAAGAGACCATAAGAACTGTGTGGCGATGTTCCAAAGCCAGAAGGCAATGAAGCATGCAGACATAAAAGAACACAAGACTTTCAGGGTTGTGCTTGAAGGAAAGATTTAGATAGATAAGGAAAAGCGAATGCTGCAAAAGATTAATTGATAATAAATTTAAGAGATAAAACAGGATGACTCAACCATAAATGGCTTCTAACTTCTCCATGAATGAGGATTACTCATGAAGGAAAAGTTAAAAAAAAAAAAGTAAATTAGGCAAGAGAGATAAGAAAAGAAAGCCAGCACCTAGTTGTGTTAATGGAGATTAAAGTTTCAATCAGAGTTAACTTGCATTTCAGTATACTGAGACAAACTGCAGGTGTGGTCCTGAAATTGTCTATACTATTTAAGCATTTCTCTTTTTTTCTAGTTAATATATTACGTATTGTTATCTTGGAAGTAGTTGTTCAAGTTATGAGATCTAGACATAAAAAATGATCAGAGAATCAAACAATGACAACACAAACTATTCTTTCTGGTGAACTAACAGAGAATTAGTAGTATATCTACCTTGCATACTCATACATACATACAGTTAGTTATATATGTATACCTATATACATATAATCTTTTCCTTTCTTCCATTTCTCCTTTCCCCTATCCCAGCTGTTCTTTAATTTTGAGCACTTTCTTTCCCTTTCATCATTACAATGTCTATTGTACATTTTGGATCTTATTACTCTTTCAGTTTTTTTGTTATTATTTGTTTATTTTTTACACTGAGACAATATATTTACAAATGTGAGTCTGTTTTATTTCATTTATGAGTAAAGCCTCAAGTTGCCTCCATTTACCTATAAAAGCCTCAAGATCATCCTTTTTATAGCTGAGCAATATTCCATTGTATAAAAATACCACATCTTTTTCATCCATTTGGCAGTTGATGGGCATTTTGACTGCTTCCAAGATTTAACTATTACAAATTCTGCTGCTATAAACATGGGTGCACATATATCGCTGCGACATGACACTTTCAACATTTCTAGGAAAACAACCACTAGGGGAATAGCTGGATTGAATGGAACTTCCAATCCTAGTTTTTTGAGGTAACTCCACACTGATTTCCACAGTGCTCACACCAGTCTACATTCCCACCAACAGTGGGGAAGGGTTCCTTTTTCGCACAGCCCCGTCAACATTTGTTATCAGTTGATTTCTTGATGGCAGCCATTCTTTCTGGAGTGAGATGGAATCTCAGTGCTGTTTTAATTTGCATTTCTCGAATGCCCAGTGACGTTGAGCATTTCTTCATGCATTTATTTGCTATTTATATTTCTTCATTTGAGAAGTGAATGTTCATCTCTGATGCACATTTTTGATTGGGTCTTTGAATTTGGGGGGCCTGAAGTTTTTCAATTCTTTATATGTTTTGTGTATAAGTCCTTCATCTGAGGGACAGTTGACTAAAATTCTTTCCCATTCTGTGGGGTTTTTCTTCACTTTGTTCATGATTACTTTTGAAGTACAAAAACTTTTTAATGAGATCCCAGTTGTTGATTCTTTGAAGTAGTTTCCATGTGGTTTGCATTTTGTTCATTAACTTTTTGCCTACCCCTATGTCTTCAAGATATCTACCTACCTTGTCTTCCAGTAGATTTAGTGTTTCTATTTTAATATGTAAATATTTGATCCATTTTGACTTCAGTTTAGTGCATTGTGATAGACATGGGTCTAGTTTCATTCTTCAGCATGTGGAAAGCCAATTTTTCCAGTACCATTTATTAAAGAAGCTATCTTTCTTCCAGTGAACATGATTAGCCCCTTTGTCAAATATAAGGTGGCTGAGTGTCTTTTCAGTTGTATTTGCATCTTCTAATCTGTTCCATTGATCCTCAGATGTATTTTTTTGCCAATACCATGCTGATTTTATCACAGTAGCTTTGTAGTACAATATCAAGTGAGGGATTGAGGTGCCTCCTGCCTTGCTTTTGTTGCCCAGAATTGCCTTTGCTATTCGAGGTCTCTTCTGTTTCCAAATGAATTTTAGGAATGTTTTCTCTAGATCTGTAAGGTATATTAATGGTATTTTGATTGGGATTGCATTAAATTTGTAAAACAATTTTGGGACCATGGCCATTTTCACAATGTTTGTTCTTCCTAAGAGCAAGGGATATCTTTCCATTTTCTAACGTCCTCTTCAATCTCCTTTTTCATAGTACTGTAGTCTTCAGCATATAGGTCTTTTACATTCTTTGCTAGGTTGATTTCATTTTTTTGGATGCTATTGTGAAAGGTATTATTCCCATAATTTCTCTCTCAGTGAGTTTGTTGTTTGTGTACAGGAATGCTATTGATTTTTGAGTATTGACTTTGTAATCAGCTACACTGCTCAGTTTGTTTATTAACTCTAGTAGCCGTTTGGTGGAGTTTTTAGGGTCTTCTATGTAGAGTATCATGTCATCTGCAAATAGTGATAACTTAACTTCTTCCTTTCTTATCCTTACTCCTTTTGCTTCTCTCTCTTGTCTGATTGCTCTGGCTAATGTTTCCAGAACTATATTGAATAGGAGTGGTGATAGTGGACATCCTTGTCTCGTTCCTGACTTTAGAGTGAAAGCTTTCAGTTTTGTCCATTTAGCAAAATGTTGGCTGTTGGTTAGTCATAGATGGCTTTTATCAGATTGAAATAGATACCCTCTATTCCAAGTTTCTGTAAGGATTTATCATGAACAAGTGTTGGACTTTATCAAAAGATTTTCCTGTGTCTATTGAGATGATCATGTGATTTTTGTCTTTGGTTCTATTGATCTGATGTGTTACATTTATTGATTTGCATGTGTTAAACCATCCCTGCATTCCTAGAATAAATCCCACTTGGTCATGAGGTATAATCTTCTTGCTGATTTCCTGCATTCTATTTGCCAGTATTTTATTGAGAATCTTTGCATCGATGTTCATTAGAGAGCTTGGCCTATAGTTCTCCTTTTAGGTTGGGTCTTTCTTGGGTTTTGGTATCAGAGTAATGCTTGCCTCCAGGAATGAGTTACGGAAGATTGCTTCTCTTTCAATTTCATTGAAGATTTTCAGTAGTATTGGCATTAAATCTTCTCTAATTTTCTTGTAGAATTCAATTGTGAATCCATCAGGACCTGGGCTTTTCTTTGTTGGTAAGTTTTTAATCACATTTTCAATTTCAGTAGCTGACACTAGGTTATTCAAAATTGTTATATCTTCTTGATTCAGCTTTGGTAATTCATGCATTTCTAGGAATTTGTCCATTTCCTCTACGTGAGTAAAGATTTTCAAAGTAGGAATGCATGATCTTCTGAATTTCCATGGAATCTGTAGCAATTTCTCCCTTTTCATTCCTTATTGCATGAATTTGAGGTTTTTCTTTCTTTTTCTTGATAAGGTTAGCTAGAGGTTTATCAATTTTGTTTATTCTCTCAAAGAACCAGCTCTTTGATTCATTAATTCTTTGCATTGTTTTCTTAGTCTCAATTGCATTAATTTTGGCTCTGATCTTTATAATTTTCTCTCTTCCATGGGCTTTGGGTTTGACTTGCTCTTCTTTTTCTAAAAACTTGAGGTGTAGCATTAGGCTGTTTGTGCTCATTCTGCTTTCTTGATGTAACAATTTATTGCTATATATTTCCCTCTTAGGGTCACTTTCCTGTGTTTGGTATGTTGTATCTGCATTTTCATTGAATTTTAGGTATTGTTTAATTTCTTCTTTAATCTCATCTGTAACCCATTGATTGTTCAACAGGTTGTTATTTAATTTCCATGTGTTTATGTAGGTTTTCCAGTTTCTTTTGCCATTAATTTTCAATTTCATTGCACTGTGATCAGATAATATGCATGGGATAATTTCATTCCCTTTGCATTTACTTAAGCATGTTCCATGGGCTAATATATGGTCTACTTTAGAGAATATCCCATGTGCAGCTGAGAAAAATGCGTATTCTGATGTTGTTCAGTAGAACACTGTAAGCATCTACTAAGTCCATTTGTTCACAGGTTTGATTCAGTTCTGCTATTTTTTTGCCAACTTTTTGTCTAGTTGATCTATCTCTTTGTGACAATGGAGTATTAAGATACCCTGTTACAATTGTGTTATTGTGTATTTGGTTTTTCATGTCTATTAGTATTTGTCTTATATAGTTGTGTGCTCCTGTATTTGGTGCCTATATATTTATGATTGTTAGTTCTTCCTCTTGAATTTTCCCCATAACAAGTATGTAGTGACCTTCTTTATCTCTTTTGATCTTTTAGGTTGAAATTTACACTGTCTGCAACATGATAGCTATGCCCACTTTTTCCTGAGTTCCTGTCACATGCAATATTGTTTTCCATCCTTAGACTTTAAGTCTATGAGTTTCCTTTTGAGTCAGATGTGTTTCTTGTATACAGCGTATTGTTGGATCCTGTTTCTTGATCCATTCTGTCAGCCTGTTTCTTTTAATAGGTGAATTGAGGTCATTTATATTGATGGATATAACTGATATGTATTGGCTTAACTTTGCCATGTTACTTTCCTGTTGTTGGTTTCCTGCTTTTCCCCCTCGTGTAATTGCTTGCCCTGCCTGGTCATTTCTTTCTGTTGTTGTTCTGGGAATTGTAGTCATTTTTGTCTCTCTCAAGTATGTCTTTCAGTATTCTTTCAAGGGTTGCCTTGGTGGACATGAATTTCTTCAGTTGCTCTTCGTCATGGAAGTATCATATTTCTCCATCAATTTTGAAAGAAAGTTTTGCAGGGTACATCAATCTGGGTTGAAAGTTGTTTTCTCTCAGGGCTTGAAATACTCCACTCCAAGCTCATCTTAGCTTGAGGGTTTGTGCTGAAAAGTCTGCCGTGATTCTAATGGGCTTTGCTTGATAGGTGAGTTGTGTCTTTTCTCTAACAGCTTTTAGTATTCTATTTTTATGCTGTATGTCTGGAATCTTAATTATTATATGTCTGGGTATAGATTTATTTTGGTTGTGACTGTTTGGCTTTCTATATTCCTCACTTATCTGCATATCTGATTCTTTCCCCATGTTTGGGAAATTTTCTGCTATTACTTCTGTGAATAGTTTTTTTAAGTCAGTTGCATTGACTCCTGCATTTTCATTTACGTCTATCTGTCCTATATTGGTTCTCTTTGCATCATTGTGAAGCTGCTGGATTGTCATTTCATGCTCTCTTGCTATTTTTACAAGTTCATTCCTTTCATGATCACTAGCTGGGAACCTGTCTTTGATGTCTGAAAGTCTATCTTCAACTTCATTTAAATGGCTTCACCAACTTTCAATGGAGTTTTGTATTTCCTGGATATCTCTTTGAATTTGTTTCATGCATTCTGTCTTCTTCCTAAGTTGCTCATTCGAAGTTTCCATCATTTTCCCATGCTCCTGTACTTTTTTATCTATGTCTTCTCTAGCTACGCTGAGTAATTCCTTTACTAAGGTTGTCATTTCTTTCTTTACCTGAGATTATTTCTAATCTGATTTTCTCTATAGCTTCATGGATTTGTTTCTTTATTTCACTTGCTATCTTTTCAGAAATTTGAGGTGTGTGACTTCCAATGTCCTCTTTTTCAATGTCCCCTGTACTTGTTCCTGATGGACTGGATGTTTGAGATTGCATTTTGCTTTTTTGTCTTGTCATTTTCACCTCTTGGGTTAATATTTTGGTCTTTCAGTCTCTGGTGATTGTCATGTGTGTCTGAGGGCCCTACTGTGTGGGTGATTTTTGTCCAATTGCTGAGTCCCTCAGTGAAGGGGAGGTGCCAGTCACCTGGATTCCTCCTGCAGGTCCTGTTGGGTGAGTCTTAGATTCTCCCTAGGCTGACTAGCCTAGGAGTATTGACATAAGCCAACCCTTAGCTCCCATTGTTACTGTGGCTTTAGGCTATTCCTCATTGCCAGATTTACCTGGCTATATTATGTGTCTCAGGTTGGACCCTACTGTGTCACAGGGGGTCTCCTAGGCCCTTTCCAGTTTCTCCAAGTTGGGGGAGGCCTTTTCAGCCTTCTCCTCAGCCCACCCAGTGTTCTCTGTATGGAAGAAGGACTCATCCACACTCTTGCCAGGCTTCCAAAGTCCTACAGCTGAAGGGAAGGGCTTGTTGCTGCTCCTGCTGATCCACTGACATCCACTACTTGAGAGGGAAACTCACCACACAGTTGCAGGCCTTCTGAGGTTCTCTGTGTGGGTGAGGGATTGCTGAGGCTTCCACCAGCCCACCAGGGCTCTGCAGGTAGTGGACAGATTGCTGATGGTCCCTGGGTTGTTGAGGTCACTGGGATGGAGGGGGAGGTGGTACCAGTGAAAGTCAGCCTGCCGGATGCAGAGTCTCCAGGGTGGGGGAAGTGCTGCTGGTGAAGGTCCACCTGCTGGCTGCTGAGGTCTCTGGGGTGGGGGAAGTGCTGCCAGCAAAGGTTTGCCTGTAGGCTGCAGAGTCTGCAGGGTGGGGGAAGTGCTCTATTTAAGCATTTCTTAGGAGAAAGACATGAAAAAATAAACACAGAAAAGAAAATGGTCTGATTTTCAAAAGAGGGAAGAAAAGTAATTGATGAACACTGTAATCTAATACCCCTGAAAATATTTAAGAAAGATTGGTAAATATATAATTAATAAACTCTTGAAAAAGAAAAATGACATGATGGCTAAGAATCTGAATGTCCCTCTGATACCCTTTGAACTTCCCTGATAAAATTCTTATGCTTCTTAAGAGTGCTATAAATAGCATTTTCTTTCAAATGAGCACTTGACAAAAAAGTCTCTTAACTCTATCATTAAGGGAAAGAATCCTACGATGGGTGAATGTAGGAAGAAAAATTTACAGACTAATTGAGTATCCATAAATAGATGGAGCAGAGCATACATAAAAAAATTTCCCTGTCTTATTCTGTGGGAGCTGAAAATTGAAAATTCTAGTGCCTTTTCTAGACTTTAGTCACAATTCCTGAAGGAAAAATATTTTAGACTAATCCCTTGAGATCTTCTTAAAATTAATAAGACCCAGAGTCTAATAATCCAAGAGCTAATCTTGGAGACTGGAATGGTAGTCCTCAAATTGCAGGGCCAGATCTATCCCTGTCCCACATGGTTCAGACAGGTCCAGTTGTGAACTTATATGATCCCTAAGGGTTTATCCACTACCTGTTCCACTTAGTTGCTGTTCTGCCTATTGAAGGGGTGTTGTAAGAGGCCACCAAGCATCTGTTGTGCTCCTCTGACAGTCCATGATCCTTGCACACTCACTTTTACCTGTCAAAAAGGATCTTCCCTCTCTATGGATCATCCATAGTTGTGATTTTTCTTCCGTATTTGTCTATTACTTGAAACCCAAAACCCAAAACTCTGCTTCTTAACCTTACTTTATTAGTTCCCAGTTCCCCAAAATATGTTTATCTTTCTTCTCAATAAACATGTTTCTGACTCTGAAATTCTCTTCCTTCTAACTGGCCCCACATTAACCATTCCTAAATATCCTTAAAGCTGAGAATATCCTGTAAGTTACAACTTCTAAATTATTCAAAAAATGTTTATTTTTAGTGTGTTTATTCATTAAATATCTATTGAGTATCTCTATATGTCTAGAACTTACATAGAAAGGATAGAAAACTTGAAAAAAACAAGTAAAATTCACAGACTTCAAGATAGATATGTTTAATTTGAACTTTTTATAAAACTAAAAGGTATAATCAATATATTAAGAGAACAAAATTCAAAATTAAATAGGGTTATAAGTCAAAACAGAAGATCAAATATAGCAGAGTAGTATATTTTTCTCATTTTTATTTATCTCATGCTGCAGATATGGGATTTCATAAATTTATTAAATTATAGAAGTATGTATGTGTTTTGCTGAATAATATTATGATTCATAGGTGTGAATTGTGGATAATCAGATCAAGCTAATTATCCTATCTATCACTCTACATTTATGTGGTAAGATCATTTTAGATCTACTGTCTTAGAAATTTTCAAGTATATAATTCATCTTTATACCAGAAGCACATACTATACACTAGGTTTCCAGAACTTACATAAAAGAAACTTTATATTTTTTAACCAGTATCTCCCCACCTTCCCACCACAATTCTGGAAATTACAATTTTTAATATGATTTTCTTCTTAGTTAATGCATTATAATTGTACATATTTATGAGGCACAGTGTGATGTTTCAATATATTTAAACAATGAACAATGGTCAAAGCCATGTCATTAATATTTATATTTCCTTATCATTTCTTTGCAGCCTTTAAACACCTCTCTTCTATATCTTCATTAAATATATGAGATTGTTACAGACACCTTACTTAATAGACCTATAACAAATAATGTAGTTGAATCAGTAATTAAAGATCTCCCAAAGATGAAACACCTAGGTAGGTGGGTTGGGGGCTGGGCCGACAGGGGCCACATGTGTTCTGGCTCTGCAGGGTTTGTCCCAGAGTCCAAGTCCATGCAGATGAGCCTGGCATGAGGGTCTGCTAAGATAAGGCTGATTCCTGGGTACTCAGAAAGCCAGTTCTGTGTTTGGTCAGACCTGCAGCCTGAGTTCAAGTAGTCAGACCTGTACGCTGAGTCACTGAAACCTGGTCTGCAGAGGTTATCCTGGTACCTGGGTCCATATGTGTCTACCTGGCAGTGGTGTGGGCCTGCAGCCTGGGGTCCTAAGGTTGGCTGATCGGGCATCGAAGTGGACCTAGAGACGTGGCCTACAAATACTGGCCCAGAATTTCAGACCATGAATACCAGCCTGGCAATCAGTTTCACTGAGATAGACATGGTATTGGAGTTCACAGCGGAATCTGGTGTGTCAACTTTCCTTTGCATGAGTAGAGTATATCTCCACATTGTGCTACCCAAGCTAAAGGAAAGGGTAACATGACAACATGAAGCTTTCCTTTTTATCTTGTGTAATTACTCTTTTATTTCTGTGCTACTGGACTCCTAAGCTTTTTTGAAGGCATTTTCCTGCATGGGTAGGTTTTTCAAATTGATATTTCTGCAAGGGGTTGAGTACTGGACAACTAATATGCTGCCATGTTGTTGATATCACTTTTTTAAAAATTAGATTTAAAATCCCCTTTAATCAAATAAAATTAAGAAAGATTTGGTATACTGGCATTTCATGTGAAATATGTTAGTTAATTTAAATATAGAAATCTGAAAGTCACCTTATTAAAGAAACTGGTAAGAGATCACTTAGAGACTTTTTGCCTGGAAAACAGAAAATATTTGAATTGTGAGTGGTTTTGGAAATCTTGTCAAATACTTTAAGTACTGCCAAATGATTGGGGAGAGGATGATATAGAGAATCAAAAATCAGAACTGTGGCCAAAAATAATCTTAGTAAATCCAAGGAAGTTGGCTCCTATAGTTGAATGTTTTAATAATTTCAGGTTTTTTTTGTCAAAAGGAAACTGTCTGTGTAAAAGCAGTTAAGTATCTGTCCCAGAAAGTTTTCCAGTAGAAGCTGAGCTGCCACCTCCTAAGAACAAGAGGAGAGGCATTAGGGAAAAGAAAAAGGGACTTACAGTAGGAATGAGGTTAACTTATTTGACCATCTAATATCTCCTCCAGCTTTACAGTTCTCTCATCCATATGCATCACTCTGCATACCAGAGAAGGGAGATTTCCCAGTCATTTGAAAGATACTCAGGCAAGTCTGATGTTTTAGAGAAGATGATATTCCCACAGCAGTGAAAGCTGTATAAAACAACACAGCACATGCTGGGACAAAATGGACCTTGTGAAAATTACTAATTCAATGAATTAAATAAAACTGTCTAAATTTAGAGTGTACATATGGTATTCATGTAAAACATTTAAAATTTACATTTTTGATAGGCAAGGAAATTATCTAAATTCCCACTTCAGTACTAAAAATTTTTCCAAGTACTATAACTTATGAATGAAAAAGGTTGCCAATTTATGATGCAAATATGCTTCACACATACATACACTGATTGAGGAATTTCTTCTTAGATTATATAAGTTTGTTTATAAGTGTTTGTAGGTGAATTATGCAGCGCTAATGTCTTTAACTTTATGTTCTAATTTGTGCACTTTTTCCCACTATGATATATTCTTTCTACTAAAATGTGATAATATACCCCAAATAATGCAACTAAGTTATAATTTTATTTAACTGTTTAGTTGAGATGGGGGAGGATTTACTTTACCCTTTAGATAGAAACCAAATTGATAAATCCCAAGTAGTACTGATAGATTAAAAGAGACTTAAGAGACATAGCAAATAATTTCAATGGATGTGCCATCGTTGGATTTTATTAAAATGCTTTTTAAAAATGATGAATGAGAAAATTCAGTACTAACTGGGTACTTGATGATTAAGAAACAGCTGTTTATTTTTAAGTATAATAGTGATATCATGCTTATTTGTTCTTTAGAAGTCTTTTCAACCCTCAGCCTTTAGGGAGAGCTTTTAAAATATTTTGAACAAAATTATGTGATGTCTTGGACTTGCATTAAAATAATTTTTAAAGAAGGATTTAGAGGGAGATATAAATGAAAAAATATGGAAAATGACTTGATAGTTACTGAAACGGGCAGTAAAAGCATAAATACACACCATTAATACAATTAATACACCTCACTGGCTGCGCACAGGATCCGGCTCTACCAGGTCCAGCAGCTCAGCGCGACCCAAGACTCAATGCAAGCCTCAGGGGAATGCCCGGCCAGCCTTGAAGGACACAGAGGTATGCAGCCCAGCCCAGCTCAGCCCAGGACCCCAGAGCTGCTCACCAGGGACTGACCAACATAGCCACAGGGCCTTGGAGCTCTCCCCATCAGAGTGCAGAGCATGCGCAAGCTCCATACTTCAGTGGAGTGGCTTGTGTGTGCCCCATCGAAGAGCTCGCAGGCCCCCACCCAGCCAAGACCAAGGCCCCAGCACTGTAGGCCTGGGACTTGCCCAGGCTTGCCCTGGCACAGGTGTTGCTCTGAACTCCTTGCAGCTAGACTCAGGGTGTGGGCAGTATCATACTCTGGGGTACACTCTGCCTAGCTCCCTGGGACTGGGAGACCTTGGCCCCCCACCCAGTTAAGGTGGAGGCTCCACCCACATGCCCCGGGAGGCTGCCCTCACTGGCTGCACCCAGGATCCGGCTCTATTGGGTCCCACGACTCAGCGTGACCCAAGACTAAATGCGACCCTCAGGGCAATGCCCGGTCAATCTCTCAGGACACAGAGCCACATAGGTTCTAGAAGAAAATGACAAAACGAAAGACCAAGAGGCAGGCTCAGTCCCCCAGCCCACTAAGAACAAACCCAAGAGACACTGAAATGGAAGACAGTGGGAGTCACACAAATACACTTTCTGAAATGATAGAAAATCCAGTAAAGAAACAGCTTGATGAAGCTATAGAGAAATTCAAATCAGAAATATTCTCAGCTAAAAAATGAAATGCAAATCATTATAAAGAAATTTTGTGTGTATCTAAAGAAGAGCAAGATAAAAAAATAGAAGAACTTAAGAAAATGATTGAAACTTTGAATGAACAATATAAGACACAGGGGTCCCGCAATCCTGCACGCTGCAAGAATCAGCGGAAACCTCGGGAATGCCGGCCAGCCGCGCAGGACACAGAGGTACGCAGCCCAGCCTAAATCAGCCCAGGACCCCAGAGCTGCTCACTGGGAACTGAGCAACATAGCTGCAGGGACCTGGAGAGCTTGGGCCACCCCCACCAGAGTGCAGAGCACACAGCAGCTCCATTCTTCAGCAGAGCGGCTCGAGCGTGTGCCATCCCACAGTTTGCATGCAGACCCCACCACCCAGCAGGGTTGCTCCTGGCACTGTAGGCCGGGGACCTCCCCGGGCTTGCCCCACAGGCATAGCTGTTGGGCTGAACTTGCGGACAGACCCAGGGTCGGGTCCGCATCACTCACGGTGCCCAGCCTAACTCCCTGGGACCTGGAGGCCTTGGCCCCCACCCAGTTAAGGCGGAGGCTTCACCCACACACCCCGGGAGGCCGCCCTTCCTTGCTGCGCACAGGACCTAGCCTACCAGGTCCCGTGATCCTGCACGCAGCAAGAATCAGCGCGAACCTCAGGGGAAGGCCAGCCAGCCTCGCAGGACACAGAGCTACATAGATTCCAGAAGAATATGACAAAACGAAAGACCAAGAGGCAGTCTCAGTCCCCCAGCCCACAAAGAACAAACCCAAGAGACACTGAAATGGAACACAGTGGGAGTCACACAAATACACTTTCTGAAATGATAGAAAATGCAATAAAGAAACAGCTTGATGAAGCTATAGAGAAATTCAAATCAGAAATATTCTCTCAGCTAAAAAATGAAATGAGAATCATTATTAAAGAAATGTTGTGTGTATCTAAAGAAGAGCAAGATAAAAACATAGAAGAACTTAAGAAAATGATGGAAACCTTGAATGAACAATATAAG
>RJWM01001368.1:133498-159056 GCA_004363535.1 Dasyprocta punctata | reverse complement strand
AGTTCATGGTGACAGAAGATAACAAAAGCAACAAGACAAGACTGTCCTTACCCACCCTAGGTTGGGTGTAGCATTCACACCCTTAATCCCAGCGTCAGACCATGAATCAATCATAGACTCTAGATTCATCCACCTCCAAAAAAGTGTAAAATGTGTGAGGCTTTGGAGGTACATATGGACACAAACCATAACGTTCCTCCACTAGACTCCCAGTGTCTCATGTATATTCCTTTATGAAAAAGGCATTTAGTCTATCTCTAACAGAAAGTCCCAGCTGTGGCCTTGCTGAAAAGTTAAATCCTGGGTCTCCTCTGAGATTTAAGCAAACTCTTAGAAGCAAGCCCCTGTACAAATTAAAAGAAAGGTAAACACTTCAACATTCAATGGTACAAAATAGACATTTCCATTCCAAAAGTTACAAACAGGGGGCTACAAAGGAATTGAACCAAATCAAGTCCAAAATCCAGCAGGGCAAATGTTAAATTCTCTAATTCCATGTGGAACTTGCAAGGTAATCTGTGACAAGATGTGATCTCCAAAGACTTGGCTGGCTCTGCCCTGATGGCATGGCTGGTCATTGTAGCTACCATGTCTTCTGTCTTAGGTTAGCTCTGCTCACTTCTTGAAGTTTTCCTTAGACAATCCACATTTTTGGATTTTCCAAACTTCTGGTGTCTCCACCACACCTTTGACTTCACACTCGCAGCTTCACACGCTGTCCTCTCAGGGGCACACTGCCTGGATTCCTGGGTTTTCTGAACTCTAGGTGGAAGCCTTCCTGAACCCACTGCTCTTGCATTTTGCATGTATCTAAAACCAGTGCCACATGCTTAATGCAAGGTCTACTGCCAGCTAGAGCACTGGTCAGGCTTCCTTCTCTCAACTGTATGGGTTCAGTGCTGATCACTGAATATTCTGAATCCAAGTCTGTGGAACAAATTCTCGATTGTTACCATTCTGGCACATGATGCTCTGCAGTCTTCTTCTGAAAGAAAAGTGTTTCACTTTTGCAATTTCGAGACTGCAAAGGTTGGAATCCTGCTGCTTCTTATGATACTCTCAGACCAACCTTTCTATTCTGTTCCTTTTCAGCGATCGAGATCTCCTCTGCTATATCTTTGCAGCCCACAACTTTACTGGAACTTCCTTTCTGGCCAAACTCACAATATTTTAAATCATTCTGTTGGGCTCTTTGCTCAACATAGATCTGGCTAAAAGTCCCCAGCTGTAGCCATGTCACCATTTCAACACTAGATTGCCTTAAAAATTCTTCTGCTACATTAACTAGTCAGCTTCCCTTAATCTTAATCTCAGGAAAAGTCTCTAAACAGGAGCAAAATGCAGATAAACCTTCTGCCAAGTCATAATACGCTGAGTCTGGAGTCCAGCAGGCAATGCAGTCCTTCTTCCCAGCAGAAACCTCCAGAATCTGGTCTTTACTGGCAGGATTTCCATCAGCTTTCTAGTCTTCTGAACTCTGAGCAGAATCTCCAATACAGTATAGCCTAAGGCTTTCCAGTTCTACATTTTCAGCTGGAATTTTTGAACCATTCCTAACTCTTCCCTTTCCTACAAGCTAGTTCTGAAGACTCTTGAGACATGTGGCCAGGTTAATGACCTCACTTTCCTGGTACCAAAATTCTTAGTTACTTTTCTCATTGCTGAGACAAAATACTTGACACCCTGTGTTAAACAGGGAAGGCTTAATTAACTCACAGTTTGTAGATGGTTCAGTCCATAATCAGTTGGCTCCAAGGCAGGGTAGCACGTGGCATAGGGGCAACAGCTCATGATGGCAAAAGATAGCAAATATAAGAAGAAAGCACAAGACAAGCCTCTTTCTGTCCCTTGTATTGCATCCAGTCTACCCTCTCCAGGGTGGGTGTAGCACTCAAACCTGTACCAGCACTGAGCCATGGTTTCAAGTAAAATATGATCATGTAAACACTGCGAGCATACAACCCTTTATCCCTTTTTACACATTGTCAGCACATACTATAGTAAGTAAAGTCTTCCTGATAGCCTCCCATGATGGATCCTGTAAACTCTCACATATTCTCCTGAAAACACACTTAACTTTAGCATCCTTTATGTACAGTAGGTCTACAACATTTTGCAGAACGAAGTATTTGCAGAACATATTTCAAACATACTAATAAAATAAAATTCTGTCCAAATGAGGTGTTGGCTCTTTGTGGGGTGTTGGAGCTGTTGAAGCTGGAAATTGACTTCAGGCATGATCCGGACATGACCATTCCAAGAACAAAGAGTGTCTGGGGCAAGACACACGAGGAAGCTACTTCAGCCCAGAGAACACCTAGCCCCAAGACAATCTGAGCAATGGGTTGCTAGGACAACAGGGTGTCATGTGACATTAGGTTGCTAAAAGATATAAACTCCTCTGCAGTGAGGGGCCAGTACCTTTCCTCCTGTCAGGAGGATAGGGGCTCCACCTGACCCCAGCTTTGTCTCTTCTTTATTTTTCTCATCCTCTCACAGTCCTTCACCCCAAGAACCTCGGGAGCCGCATGGGTCGCGGCAGTGGGGCTGGTCAGACTACTGAAAGCTCAGAGCTAGCTAATGAAAAGACTTTCCCTGTTGGAGTATCCAGTTTGAAACTCACCCAACAGCAGGTGGCCAAGGTAATATTCAGTCCTGGATGCGTCTGGGACACAACGGATGCAAGTAGGTTTAGGACCAGGCAGGTAATGGCTCCTAGCAGGCATCATTAGGGAGCAAGCAGAGGCAGAAGTGTGTGTCCCAACAGTCCTCCAGTGCTCAGGCCGGAAATAAGGCAGAGGTCATATGCTGAGGCTCCAGGAAGGAGTAAGAGTGCCAGGGGTCTGGAAGTTGGTACATGAACCTCGCATTTAAGCTTGGGATTCGTGGGCAGAAGCATGACAGCAAACAAGTGTCTTCATCTCCAGGGGTTGGGAATGCATTCAGAAATTCAGAAGAAAGCAAAGTGGAAGACCATATTATAAAGAAGTAGTAGTAGGTTAGAAAATGCCAGAAGCTTGGTTTCAAGGAGCAAAGCCACAGAGAAGTTATGTCACGCAGCAGGAATAATCGACTGTGATTCTTTAAGTCCTTTATAGTTTAGACTTAATGGTCACAGAAAGTGCACTCAGGCTACAGCTTAATGCTAAGGTCTGAGCTGTGAAACAAAAGAGATGCAGGAGCCAGGGGCCAAGGCAGTTGTTACAGAACAGAAAGTTGACACATCCTGTGGACACATCCAGATAGATGGTTACAACTCCACAGTTATTCCTCCTTTTGCACACGAGGCTCCCGAGTTCCATCCCAAAGGCGCCTGCACCATGCCGGACTGACTCTGAAGCTGGCTGGTGTCCTGGGATGCGCTTTGCAGCCTTGGGTGTCCAGGAGGGGCTATCAGGCTCCTCCTCGGGCTGTTCTGCCCCCTTTCCCAGGCACAAATTCCCTTGGCAGAGCTGTTGAGGAACTACAGCCATCTAACAATGCCACCACATAGATTTGGTTGCTGTCCAATTTAAGGTTTTAAAAGAATGTGCCATAAAATTGCCCTGGATGGCTGTTAGTATTTTGAAGCCAATGCAAGTTACTCTCAATAAAGTTTGGAGGATGAATTGCCAAACTCTGGGTACATCTGTGATTGTCTCTGCTTAATGAGTATGAAGTCAAACTTTTCCCTCAGTATTTTCAAGGACTGGATAAGACTGTTTAATGTGATTGTAAATAGCTATTTAGTTGCAGTGTTTATTTTTTAAACACAAAATTGTATTCAATACACTTAACACCTCTCTAGCTTATGAACCATAATATGGTACAGAGACCCAGAAAATTGCCTTGTGAATACAGAATGGAAAGAATGGTTCTAATCAAAATGGTAAACAAAGAAATCTTCATGGAAAGGGAGACATTTAAGATAGGCCTCAAAAGATAAAAGAATGCTGCTAATTTGCTTTCTAATATCCAGAGGTTTCAATCTGGGAAACTTGAAAAGAGAATCTCAGACAATTTAAAAAAGGGTTTATCTTATTTTTAGGCCTAGTGTTTTAATCCCAGTTTAACAAACCTTTATGTAAAAAGGAGAACTATAGAGAAATAGACATTTTACCTCCCCCAGACCTCCTGAGTTCTTATTAAGAAGAGGGACGAGGAGGCAGTAGGAGAGGGGACTGAGGGAGGAGAAGGGAAAGTGTGCAGCTTTGTAATTGCTATTTCGTGTCTTCCTTGACCCGCTGTGTTCTCATTACAGAAAGAGGAAGAGGGAAACTGAGAAGGAAAAGGATTAGGAGAAGGAGCAAGGGGAAGAGCGGGAGAAGCAGGACGAGGGGGAGCAGAAGAGGAGGAGGAGGTAGAGGAGGAGGAGAAATTTGTAGTTTTGCACTTCTTTGACCAAAGGCAATAGCAGGTATGATGCTTTATTTTTGTTTGTAATGATAGGAAGAGTGGGAAGTGTAGGGATCAAGTATGAGAAGACTTTGTTTACAAATGATAATGGAAATTGACCTGATCGGAGCAGAGGGCTGGAGGAGGAAGAGTCATATGACCCAGGGGAGTTTGGCAGAGCCATGAAGGCAACAGAAACTGGACTCTTATTTGAATACAGCAGCCTAGGAGAAGATTTCACCTGAGGATGATACACGGGTGATATTGCTTGCTGTCACTTCACCTGGTGACACACTGGATCCTGGGTGAAAATAGAATACAGGGAAATCTGCTGGAAGACACTATATCCCATACATAGTGAAGAACTACTCTCAGAGCAGCAAGTACCAGAATACTCTAAGGACCAAGTTCCTCACCATTTTTGTGCACCACGTAAGCCCAGTAGAATAGAAGAGAGAAAAAAACCTCAGTTACTAAAATTGACTGTCAAGTTGACTTTTGTTTATAATGGATATGATCCAGATTTTAATTTGACTCATGAAAATTTTAAAAATTACATATTTTCACACTGAGTATCATAGAAACTTTCAATGGCCATATTTCAAAATCTGCAATAGTATATTGCAATCCCATATCTAACTTCCAAACTGTTCTGCTTCAGTTCGTATATCCATCTTGTAGTCATTAATAATGATGTCTTTGGAATCAGGAAGCCCCAAGACTGGGAAATTACTGCACTCCTTATAAGGTATATAAACAAAAACCACTCAAAAATTTCAGTTTCAGGTATTTCATCTGGCATAGGGTTATCATAATATTAACTGGGTAATATAATTCTCTAAAGCACTTAGCTAATCACTTTGAATGAATTCAATAGTAACTTTACTACTGTTACTTTTATGGTGATGGGGTTGGTTCATAAGTATGGTCACCTGGTATTGGTCTTCAGGTGAAGTATAGCTTTCAGTATTGGTTTCCACCAACACTGGTATGAATGCCTAGGGAAATTCCCTTTGTCAAAATCTTCTATCATCAACCAGGTGTGGTAGTGCACACCTATAATCCCAGAACTCTGAGAGGCTGAGGCAGAAGGATCATAAGTTTGAGCTTAGCCTGGGCAACTTAGTAACAGTGAAATCCTGTCTCAGAAGGTTAAAAAGAGCCAGAGATGTAACTCACTGTAAAAGCCTTGGGTTCAGTTTCTGGTATCATTAAAGAAAAGGTCTCCCATTGTCACTTTTCTACCCATCACACTTTAAAATGACTAATGACTGCACCTATACTCAAGGGGGAAAGGGAAATTTTCATGAACATAGATGGCTATGAGAGATAGCAATGAAATGAGAATTTTCTTATTGGTCAGTTTATATGAGTTATATGTGACATATTACACATAATGTAGGATATTCTTCCCTGAAAGAAGATGCTATGTGAACAGAGGAAAAATATATTCTGAGAAACTATTTTAGAACCATCAAGGTATGATGCTTAAGAAGATAAAAAATGGAGAGACAGGGAAAATGGAGTCCCAAATATGAACAAGAAGTCCAAAAACTGAAAGACAGAATTCAGGTGTTTAGCAATAATTTCATACAACATCCCCGTAACCAAGCAAGTGGAGGGAACCTGGAGCCCCCATTACAAGGTAGAGCATCTGCTAGGGCTGGGATCCTTCTGTAGTTCTTTGAGAAGGCCTCATTGTCTCTGCTTATCTTTCTTAAATCCAGAAAGCTGCTCAGACCATACATGTCCCTGGAAGGGCCAGAGATGACGTGGTGGGTGAGGTACTGGAGGTACGGTGTTGCTGCCATCACGCTGAAGAGATTCAGAGCCCCGTTCTTAAGAGTAAGTTTTTTTCTGAGAGGATTCATTTCCTTTGCTGGGAGTAAGATGAATTCAGGACTCAAATCTGTTCTAGGAAGCTTTTTCTTTTTTTCTTTTTTTTTTTTTTGGTAAAATTATAGGAAAGCGTATCAAAAGCAGTCCACAAATTTTAATCGTCATTTATATCTTCTAGACTTTCAAAGAAATGTGTATTAATGGAGAATTTAAGGTACAAAGAGGCAACAGATCAGGAGACAACTGCATTGAAAAGATGATTTATGACTCACAGTTCCCAAGATGGGGTGGCGGGCCATACTGTGGGGCCACACAGGGCCATGCTGGGGGGATCCACGCAGAAGCACTAGAGCCAGCCTTGGGGCAGAAGGGACAGCTGTAGGCAAGGGCCTGTACTGTGGCTGATACAGGAAGAAATCGGCAAGTAAGCTAAGCAGGTTTATGCTTTGCAAGTTTGAATAATTTCAGAGCTCTGGGGCATAAAGAATGCTCCTGCTTAGCCATTTCCTGGCCCCTGGTTGATGAGGGCACATGAATAGAACCCTAGAGTATGAAAGTGGTGGGTATGTAGACTGTAGGTATAGTTGGGTTATATTTAACAAAAGCCTTATGGTATGGTTTTGATCAAAATGCTTCCCCAATGCCTCACGTGCTTAGAGGTGGGGCTTTTGGAAAGTGATTGGATCATGGGAGTGCTATGCTTGTTGACAGATTCATCCACTGGAGAGTTCAGTGGCTGAGTGTGCTGTTGAGGGGTGGACCCCAGTTGGAACAGGCCAGTCAGTGGCTGTGTGACCTGGAAGGACTTGGTTCCCTTCCTGGGTACTCCCTCTGCTCCCTGCTTCCTGGCTGCCATGTCGTGAGAAGTTTTCCTCTGCTAGACCCTTCCCCCCACTAGACCAATCCCCCATTCTCTTTTTGCCTCAGAACAAGCTGACTGAGGACCCTAACTCTGAGCCAAAATAAACCTCTCTGTCTTTAAATTGCAGGTGTCAAATACTTTGTCCTAGTCATGAGGACAGCACCTAAGACTCTGCAAGCTGCTTGCTAGCTCCATGCACTGGCTAATCTCAGGAGTGGCAGTCCCTCAGGGTCACCAAGGTTCCAAATATCAAAACATCAGATTGCGAAAAATAAAAGACAGGGCTAATATATTTGGGGAATTTTATTAAAACAGACTCCTTAACCCTACCACTATCTGACTCATTTGGTCTGAAGTGAGACTCATTAATTTGTGATTTTAGCCATTCAAAGGTGACATAAAAGCATCTGGACGATTCTTTACGTCATGCTGCTCTGGGAATGAAGATGAGCAGAGAAGAGTATTGCCAACACCCTAGAGGCTGCACTGAGAAGAGGAAGTCTGTTTTCAAACAGCTCCCACAAAAAGCGAGGTGGAAATAGATCCTCAAGCTTCCCCAGTCACCCATGGGATCCAGGTCAGATCATCTGGTGTCTTCCTTACATGAGTGGATGTTCAGGGCAAATTCAACACGCATTTGTGTTCTCAGTATAGTTAAAAACCATTGAGATAATTCTTAATGTACTCAGACACTGAAAGGGCAATAAATTCCATCAGTTAATTGATTATCAGCAACTGAAGAGAAATTTGCATGAGTGAAGGTGTAAGCTAGTTGCTTCAGGGGCTTTATTTTTATTTTATGAAGTATCAGACAAACCATGAATAGTTTCACAAGGCTTTGAAACAACCAGATATGTAGCATAACCCTGATCAAGAAACAGGATGTTTAGTTATACCACGGAAACCTCTCTCATTCCTCTTCACAGACACTGGGCTCCTGAAAATTCTGATTTCTATCACCATGAATTGGTTTTCCTTGGGTTTGAACTTTATGTAATTAAGACTTCTGTGTTTTTATTCTCTTTTCATTCACTCTACATTTTGAGATTGATCTCATGGTTTTGTAAGACAATGGTTCATTTTCATTACTCTGTAGTGTTCCATCCAGTGAATAAACCGGTTTCTCCATCCTTCTGGTTGGAGATGGACATTTGGGTTGTTTCCAGCTTGGGGAACTCTTATGAACATTTATGTACATGCCCTGTAAGTACTACTGGGTATATACCTAGGACTAGAAATTCTGGTTCATAAGAACATATATTTAACCAGATTTCCAAAGTGATTATTCCAATTTACATTCACACAAGAAAATGAATGAGAATTTCACTAGTTCCACATCCTTGTTAACACTTAGTTAAAGCCTTTTTTTTTTTTTTCATTTTGACCCTGTGGTGGATGTATAATGGCATCACAACTTGGTTTTAATGTGTATAGTTGGAGAATATGGACAAAGAGAGTAGGGCAAATGAGCTCGTAGGTGGGAAAGTAGAAGCTATATTTAGGGAAACTAATTAGGGTAAAATGTTTCTGCAGCTGAGAAATAAAGCTGCACATTTCAGCAGTACTTAGTTTACAAATGGTCTTGTCCAGGCATGGGTGGGGCTCTTAAGGTGTTTGAAACTGGAGACCACATATTGGAGAATTAGAAATATCTCAAGGTTAGATTAGAAACTGAAAACAGAGAATCTATATATTGATTCAAAATATTGAGTTTTTACTATTGTATCGGAAACTATTACCCAGGTACTGTGGATATCAAGATCAGTAAATTGTACTCCCTCCTGTCATGGAAATAACAACTATTGAAGAGAGATGGATAAGAGTTATAATAAAACATGATGATAAACACTGGAGCAGAGAATCACACAAACAATGTCTTTACTCTGGAATCAAGGAGACAGTATTCACCAATTTGGTCTGTTAGGCCTGGGGAATACTTCATTAGGAGGTGACATTGGATCTGAGTCTTGATAAATGAGTGGTGGTTCATTAAGAAGGTAATGAGGAGAGAAGCATGAGCTATGGTTTGAAGATACAGAAGGTGACGATGTGGTTGGAGAAAGTCCAGTAAATTTTGTGGATGCATAGGAATGTGTGAGTGCAAACTAAAGTGGTATTTTTAAGAGCAGATGGCAAAAGGCCTTGTGAGCTCTGCTGAGCATGAACTTTCTGCTGTGGGCAATGAGCAGTGTTGAAGTTCTTCAAAAATAAGTTGCAGTCCCTTGGAAAGATATTGCTGTAGCACACGCACTGTGACCTAAGGTAGAGAGCGGAGGAAATAAAAAGAAAACGACAGATGCGACTTCAAATAAAATATGGCTCAGTTCTCTCTTGCAGGGCAAGAATTCTCATTTATAGGGAACTGGGAAAGTACTTAAGGTGACGATTTTGTTCTGCTAGGGTGGGCCCAATCTGAAGGTAGTTTTTCAAAAGCAGCTGCTCTAAGTGTTAGTTAAATGGTGCCAGGGGATTCACTGGACACAGGTGTCATGTTCAATCTTATTCATCTATCAATAAAACCAGACGCCAAGTGCCGGTTGGATGGCAGCACTGCACCTCTGAGACAGAAATTCTATTAACAGATGCATCGTGCAGCGTCAGTCTGGGTCTGCAGATACTTCAGAGCTCCGCTGAAATCCTTGGCATCATTCAGCCATGTTACGGCCTGGCTGGGTGACTCAAGCACATGTGAAATATACATTCTCCATATTGTTCAGAGAATGTTATTATTTTTGTGTCTTTAAAACAAGAAAAGAATATATAATTATTTAATTCAGTTTTTTTTTTTTTTGTACCGGGAATTGAATTCATGACCTTGCATTTGCCAGGCAGGCGCTTGTGCCACTAAGCAAAATCTCCAGCCCAATTCAGTATTAAGTAAGATGGTAATTGGTACAACATTCCAAAAGGTACAATGGGGGATAAGAGGCAAGAAATGAGTTCCTCTATTACCCCTTTACACAGTCACACAGTTTCTTTCTTCCCAATACAAACACAAGGATCCATTCTTTCATATTATTTCAAAGATGTTCTGTGCAACTACAATTAGAAGCATATTCTTACTTCTCATATTTGTTATTTTTTTAAATAACAAAAAGTAGCACATTATGCACTATGTTCTCTATATTGTACAGGTTGAGTATCTCTGATCTGAAAACCTTAACTATTGAAATGCTTCAAAGTTGGAAACATTTTAGGTTGTGCATAAGACACCACAAATGGAAAATTCCTCACTCGACCTCATGTGATAGGTCACAAAATTGAAAGCATGTCCCCTTCTCCAAGAAAAGGAAAAGCAAGTTTTCTTCTAGATAGTTGATAGTTGATAGTTTTAGGCCTGGCGTTGAGCACTCTTAATTGAGTTTAAGATAATTTTGAGAAGATTTTTGGAGGTACAAGGTCTGGATTAAAATTTATTATTTTACTGAAAAGACTGGTTTTCTCCTATATACTGAAAAGACTGCTTTTTTACCTCTGTCAAAAATCAATAGTACCTCTATGTGTGAGTTTATTTCTGGATTATTCATTTGTTGAATTGACCTACTTACTCATCTTTAAACTGGTGGCATGTTGTTTTGATTACTGTAGGTTTATACGAGTTCTTGAAATTAGGTATTTTTAGTTTCCAAATTTGTTGCAAAATTGCTTAACTTTCATATTTTCATATGAATTTCAGAATTGTTTTGTCATTTTATACAAAAATATTGTTTGAGATTTTTTATTGGGATTTCTTTGAATCTATAGATCACTGTAAAGGAGAATTTGCATCTTAAAATAATAGTTTCTTTAACCATTGAGTGAATATGTGTATTTCCTCATCCACTTATGCCTTTTTTACATTCTCTGTGGAAAATTTTGTAGTTTTTACTAATTGTTCGTTTTTTTACATTTATTCCTAGGTATTTTGTATTTTTGTTATTATATATGATATTTTGGTTAAATTTTCTTTGTGTTGCTAGTATACGGAAACAAAAGGGATTTTGTTTTACATTGATCTTATATCCTATAATCTCGCTAATATCACTTATTAGTTCTGGCAAGTACTTTTGTGATTCTATCAAGTTACTACATTGACCATAATGTTATCTGGAAATAAAGACAGCTTTATGTTTTCCTTTCTGAACTGGATGGCTTTAATATTTGTCTTGGTTACTTTTCTCCTGTTGCTGAGACAAAATACCTGATGCCCAAAATTGAGGAAGGAAAGGTTTATTTAGCTTACAGTTTTTTGGAGGTTTCAGTCCATACTCAGCTGACTCCAAGGTAGGGTGGCATGGCTGAGGGGCAACCGTTTATGGTGGCTGCATGCTGCAAGACTGAAAGGGAACAAGAGAGAAAATCACACCTCCTTCCCATCCTTACATTGTATGCCAGCTCACTGCCCCTGGCCAGGTACAGCGCTCACACCGCCAATCCTAGCGCTAGACAATGAACCAATCACAAACACTAGATTCAGCCACCTCCATGACTACATGAGGCTCGGGGGGCCACCTAGACACAAACCGTAACAATGTTATACCTGGCATATTGCACTGGTTAGAATCTTGAGTACAGTGTTAACAGAAATAGTGAGAAATGATTTTCCTGGTTTTTTTCCTGATTTCAAAGGGATAGCTATTTAATTTTTCACCAGTAAGTATGTTAGTTTTATGTTCATTTTTGATTTCTAAAAAAATCTTCTATTAAGAAAATCCCCTTCCATATCTAACTTGCTAAGGTTTATTTGTTTTTTTAATTGGATTTGGTCAGAAGTTTTCTCTGTGTCAACTGAGATTATTCTCTTTTAGTTAACTAACATAGGCGCAAAAAATAATCTAACAAATATGTCAGCCTTAAATTCTAAAAGCAGTGAAAATATCTTTCAATAATGATGGTGAAATGAAAATGTTTTAAGGCAGATGAATGCTAGAATAATTCAACAAATCTTTAGTGTAAGAAAAATCAAAGTCCTACAGGCACACACACACACAAAAAAAATACTTGTGAAGTGTGCATCTATAAAGGAATGAAGAACACCAAAAATGGTTACTACTTTGGTAAATGTGTAAGATAATTTCTTACTATTTAAATATATTTAAAATATAATTATTTAAATATAAATAAACCTTGTAGCATGGGGTTTATAACACACATAAAACATATGGAAACGATAGCATAAATGTGGGAGGGAGAAATGGAAGTATAATACTGGGAGGTTCCTATATTGCACAGAAAGTGGTGAGATAGTGCCACATTTTTTTACAGCTAAACTGGGGTAAGTTCAAAAGGCATGGCATAAACCTCAGCCACTAAGTGACACAACAGGGTTAGAACTAAAAAACTATAGAGATTGTTGTTTTAATTGGTGAAAAAATATTCAAATGATCCAAAACAGGCAGAAAAAGATTTTCTGTAGAAAAAGATGATATGAACAAAGAGAAAGCAAATAGAGTCTAATCTCTATCATAGGATAAATGTAAGTGGCCGTGTACCAGCACATGCCTCTGCTCCTTTAATTCCTTTCCAAACCTCTAGCAATTTCTTCACAAGCATTTGCTGATCAGTGCTTCATTGATTACAAGAGGACACAAGGATCAACTGTCGATCTCTGCAGTTCTATGTAACCCTGTTTTCTACAATTCCCTGGAAATACTTACATGCATTCTTCCCTCACGTGCATCGGCCTGGACACTGTCAGGGCAGCAAGCTGAAGAAGCCATAGACTCGCCTTATTTGTATCTTGCCTTTCAGAGATCATTGTTCTCTGTGGCTTGTTGTCCAGTATCTCGCAAACTGTTATTTCATGTGCTTTGCTGTTTTTCCTTGATTTTTTAATCTCAGGTGGAAAAGTAAATCCAGTCTTTGTTACTCCACTTTCATCAGAAGGTGGGACCAGGAACCAATTTATTCTTTGTCATTACTGAGAGTATTCTATGCATGAATGCATTCAATTTGTTTATCCATTCACTTATTATAGATCTAAGCTGTTTCCAGGTTTTGGCAATTATGAATAAAGCTTCTCTAAGTATTTGCTTTCTCCTTTTTTGTAAACATGTCTTCAGTTAACTTGAAGAAATATCTAGGAGTTGTGTAACTTGGTCATTTGGTAAAAATGTATTTAGTTTTATAATCAAGTGCCAGAATCTTTACCACAATGCACAGTGACTGTTTTGCATCCTGGCCAAGTTTAAAATTTTTGTTTGTTTACCTATTTGTTTATTTTTAATCATTCTAATAAGCAGATAGTGGTATGTCATTGTAATTTTAGTTGATGATTTCCTAATAGCACTGGACATCTTTTAGTATGCTTATTGTTCATCTCTATGTCTTCTTTCGTGTAATGTGTCTTCAGAACTTCTGTTCATTTTAAAGAATTGGATTTTCTGTTTCTTATTTTTGAATTTTAAATATTCTTTGTGTATTAGGATGATGCTAAATTCTTCATCAGATTTTATTTGCAAATATTGTCTCCTACTTTATAGCTTGTCTTAGGTTTCATCTTAAAAATCTTTTTGAGAAAGATTTCATTTGTTGAAAAAATCAAGCTAGAAATGCAGTTTTATCAGTGTCTCAAGACTAATGGGAAAGGAAAAATTAAGTACAGTAATTTTTGCCCCCATTTAAGGCCATTTATATTTGTGTTAGTAAAATTTTATATTGTATTTATTATACATTTATGCTTTTTTGTGCTTTTTCTGACTTGGTCATTGGTTCTGTGACCCAAGTATGTCATTAATTTCTTTGGGCTCAGAAAGTGTTTTACTCTGAATACAAATTTTTCAGTCACTCACAGACTATAATAATGTTCCCTGTGAATAATTTTTCTCGAAGACCATAGTTTTGTTTTGTTTTGACAATTTTATAATAATAGTTCCTTTTGTTCATGGTACTATTCATATTTTTCCCATTGATACAAAACAAACAGAAGGGGAACAAGGTGCCAAGTTAAAAAGATTTTCATGTTTCCAGCATGTTTTATTTAAAACTACCTTTCAAATGAAACATTTTAATTGATAGATAGAGATAGAAAATGACTTCAGACATAGCACATATGATACTTAGCAGATACTGAGTCACATTAGTCAGTTTCTGAACTAATTGTATTAAATTGGGGTTTCATTTCATCTTAAATTCATATTATATTTTCAGGGAGACTTCAATCCTGAGATCTTTCATCTCATCATTCTATTATTTAAAATTTCCACTACACTAAAAGTTGCACTAATTATACAATGAATACCCATGTACCTATTGCTTAGATTCTCTTAGTACTTAGTACTAGGCTGCCTTTATTATGTATTTATCCATCTATATATCCATCCTGTTGTCCATTTAATAATATATTTTATTTTTTGCTGTATTTCAAACACAAGAAACTTTTAAACTTCAAGTATTTTATTGTGAAGAAATCTCTTGATTGTATGATGACATAATTAGTTCTAACATATAGTGGCCTATTAAAAAAAAAGAACAAGAAAGAAAGAAAGAAAGAAAATAAGAAATATCACCCTGATAAATCCTGCTAAGGTACCCAAACCTGGAGCATTTTACAAATGAACAGAAAGATTGCCAGGCAGGCCCATCGCTGGATATAATGATAGGGAGCCAGGGCAGAGCCCTAATACCTGAGTCACCCACACTCCCCTTCTTCTCACAGTTTCACAGGTGCTCCAACAATCAGCTAAGTCATGAGCTCCGACACAGGGAGTCAATCAGAAACAGCAGATGTGGACAAGAGCCATAACATTCCTCAATGATGAAAGTCTGAGAAGACCAACAGAGAATGATATTGTAGAAGTGGAACTTGGTAAGGGAAAGATGTGATCAGATAAAGCTGAAATTCATCTGGAACTCTAAAACAGTGATTTGCAAACCTGGTTGCCTGAAAAAAAAATCATTCAAAGGAACTTATCCAAAGCAGGTAGTTGGATCTTAACAAAGAGATACTGATTAGAGAACTCTGAACAAGCGTCTGGCATCTGAATTTCTAACAAGCACTGCATAGCATCCTGGATGACATTAGCCTATAGCCAGTATTTAAGAACGTCTCCAGAAGTAAGGAAGGAAGGCACTACAAAATTGCTGAAACGTGAAAGCTTTTAGTATCAGCCAGTCTTACAGTGTATGCGGGGAGTGGGGGTAGCTTGAGCCTAAGCTGTTGCCCCTCTGCTGGAATTCACATGCCTGTGTAACTAGTAAGATAAGTCCCTGAATTGGACTGGTGTGAAGCACCACATAGGCAAGTTGGCCCAGTACCAAGGCCATGTGCTGTGCTAGGGAGAGATGCATTCTAGGCAGTGTTTTGCACCAAGACTGGCACCATGATATCTGAAATCGAGCAAGGAAGAGGTATTTGAACAAAAACTAAAGCAATTATTTAACTAATAATATTTTCCAATACAAGTATCTTTTTTTGTTGTTCATAAAAGTGAGCTACAAAGTAGGAGCGGGTTGAGAGGAAGTTTTGGTGCACTAACAGCTACAGAGGGTAGCGGTCCTTGGCACTGTACATTACTTGGATACATAGTCCTCAAGGCTCAAAGGGGACCTCGATGCCACAGGACATTGCTAGTGCCCAAATATCAGAGGAAGAACATGATGACCACTATTGAGTTGCAAAACCTTGGAGACACACTAAAATACGTGGTGGTTTGCAGGGGATGAGTGTCCTCAATGAGTGGCAAAGACAGGGAAAGAGTAAAATATCCTACAGAAGTGCTGAATTTAAATACCAATTGCTTTTCCTGGGAAGCTAATAAATTGTAAAGAGGCTCCCCAAAAGACTAAGGTCCTCAAAAGTCTATGGGGCAGCATATTATGGGAGACAGTAGGTGCTCCATAGACCATCTTTGTCTTGATAGATGTTGCTTAGCTTATCCTCTTGTAATTAAAACTTACTTTATTAATTCAAATTTATTAGGAAATTGTTATGTTGACTTCAGGCAGGAGGTTTTGCAGATATCAGTGATGTTCTGGTCTCTTTATTTTTAATTTGTTTAAATTTCACTTTAAGAATTCTTTTCTTGGTAAGCATTTCCTGACGCCTGCTCTGCTATCTTACTAAAAGTGTATTTCTTGGGCTAGGGATGTAGCTCAGTAGTAGAGTGGATGCTTAGCATATGATATCATGGGTTCAATTCCCAGTGCCAATAAATAAATAAATAAATAAATAAATAAATAACTAGATATAAAAAATGTACATTTGTGGTTGTCCCACAAGAGAAGTGACCTGAATGAAGTGGAATTTCAGGTTGAATGGGAACTGCAGTGTGAGTACTTGTCCTTCTGCTCAGCTACCTGCCAGTCCCATTGCTTAAAAATTCACCACATACATGGTTGCTTGTCCACATGGACCCAGGGAAAGCTGATGTAAATGATAACATTATTCTTCCCCACAAAAGCCTTTGCCTGTCATTTTGACAAGAAACATAATGCATAGCTTTTGCAAAGTGTCGTATGGGCTTTATTTTCCTCCATGGGTGCTGAATATTGAGTTTTAGAATATTGAATGGCAAAGTAGCTATAGTGTGTTGAGCACCAAGATACTTGGAGGTTGGTAACACTGGAAGTTGGTGAGAAACAGCACCTTTGATAAATGTGCTCAGGGTACATATAGATGGCCGGAAGGAAACTTGTACCTGCATCATAGTTTAGTCCAACAAGTGGATCTGCTTGCAAAGCTATGCAGAGATGAGGAAGTGGTGAGGGAAATCCTTCCATAGATATATGGGGGCTCCAATGAAAGCTTAATAATGTAGGGAGAGTCCTCGTGACATCAGAATGTAAATAATTTACTTTACTCCTTCATTCAGCAGGGGGAGGGGAGGGAAGATTAATGGGAGGTCTAAAAGAAAGCCTAGTTAAAAACCTTTGCTGTCCTAATGTCAGGGAAGCAAGAGCCGGTTCGTTGTAAACAAAAGGGGAGGCTCACCCATTTGGGCAGCATTGGGAGACCACACAGTGGCTGGGAACTGCCCGTCAGTGGGGTCCTGCTCTTTATAGACCATTTGTTTCCATTTGTAGAGAAAAAGGAGATGAGCTTGTAGAGGTTAAGTCACCCAGTTATTTGTTATAAACTTTCAGAAAGGAATGGGTTTGAAACAAGTCTTAAGTGTTTCAATGACAAATATTTAACGTCACCCCTGAGATTTATGGCACTTCTGCTCACTCTTTGAAAGCTTTTAGTTCAGTGGCAAAGGTTACTGGGGGCTCACCCAGTAGAGAGGAGGTTCTTTCTGTTGCTGTTTTATCATCTTGAGTGCTGATTGAAGAGTATGCCTAAATTTTGGTAATGAATAATCACCCTTCCTGCTCATATCATCATTTGTCTTACCATCATGATTGCCCCACCACCGCAATTGTCCTCAGAGGCAAATATAAGACATGAACGTGCTCCTGGCATCTGCTCTGCCAATGTTTCATACTTCCGCAGTTGGGAGGAAAGATGGGAGGTCACTGAAGCCTGACTTTAGGCCGTCCTGCAGCCATACGACCATGGAGTAGAAAGCCCCAGGTGTTATATACCTACTGTTAGGCACTGGCACCCTTCTGGAGCACCTGTTGTAGTGAGATATCTGGACTAGAATAATTCCAGTGGTAAGGCCTCATCACTTGGTGGTTGAGGGAGGCCTCGTTTCTTTTTAATGTCTACGTTGTGTTGATGAGAAGATGAGAACCCTTGCTGGCTTGGTTACAGGCAATGAGGCCCCCAACGGTGTTTCCTGGGTGTTTCTGGTATGATGCTGTGAATGACCTAGTGCTAAAACATTGTGAAGTCTGCTGCTGCTGAATATTGTGAGGTCAAGCCTTCAGCTGTTGCTGATCCTGCCACCAGCCCTTGGCCTTGGGGTCGGGTGGGGTCTGGGGAGAAGGACTTTCCCTCAAAATGATGCAAATTAGACTGCAACTCTGATGTGGCTTCCTCAAAAGACAGCATGACTTGCAATAACTCTCTAGTTCCAACCAGGCAAATTCTCTTGGGCATACCAGGCTTTCTTCTTAATCTGTGCAGTAAAACATTTATTGAGTGCTTATGATGGGGTAGACACTATTCTAAGCATTTTGTGTAAATATCAATTCCATTGATTTTCACAAAACCTAAGATATGTACTATATGAGGTTTGCTTTACAGTGGAGGAAACTGAGGCCCTGGGAGAGTCAGTAACTTAGAGAACAAAGTTAGCAAATGCATAGGATGATCCCAATCCAGTCAGCCAGCATTCAGGGTCTCCAAATCACTGCATTTTCTACTGTTTTCTTCCCCACTAGGAAGCTCCATGCAATTCTCTGCCTTAAAGTTCAGGCCCACCTGCTGAATTTAAAGGAAATCCCTTTAAATATAAGATCCTCCCAAAATGTCTTCCTTTCCTCTTCCAGGATTATCTCTTTTACTAGATGACTGACAGCACATTTCTTTTGGAAGACACTCGGCCTCTTCCTGAAGAGGAGCAGCACAGCCCTTCCACTGTCTCAGAGACCCCTCCCTGCCCCTCGAGGGATGCAGTAGAATGAGTCAATCCAGTTCACAAGGGCCAAGCAACTCAGGGAGGCTACAACACTGCTGAGCCTGTTTTTTCCCCAGTCTCCCTTTTTAAGGAAAGAGAAGAGATCAGGGCTATGCATTCCTTTGCTGCTTTCCATTCGCCCTCAAATAGGTAAAGAACACATATGACTCTACAAGACCTGGCCTTCCCTGGAGGTAGAAAGGAGTCTGAATCCCTACCCAAGAAAGGAAGGAACCTCTACACCAGTGGATCTGGACCCTGGAAATACTAACACTACCAGAAAATACATGAACCAAGAGCTCTGTGCTATAACAGCGCACTCTCATAGGTGACTCTAATACACAATTCTGGTTGCAAGTTACTGACCTAAGAAAAAGTAGAGTGAACATGTAGAACTGCTGAAAGATATACAGTTGGATGTCTGTACATGTGATTCTACATCTTTGGGCGCAAACAATCGCAGGTCAAAAATGTTTGGAAAAAATTTGTGTCTGTACTGAACGTACATGCCTATTTTTCTTGTTATTGTTTCTTAGACCATATAGTAGAACAACTATGTATGCAGCATTACATTGTATTAAGAATTCTAAACAATCTAGATATATGATTTAATGTATATAGGAGGCTTGCTTAGTTATGTGGAAGTATTACCCCATTATACATAAGGGACATGAGCATCTGCAGATATTTTGGGGCAGGATCCTGGTACAGATGCCCTGCAGATGCTGAGTGACACCTGTACTCTTGTTTACCTCGCAAACACAACATCTAAATATAGACTGAAGCGCATGAGGTCTGGTTGGTTCCTGACACTCAGGTGGTATACAATAGCAATATGCGTGTGTGTGTGTGTGTGTGTGTGTGTGTGTGTGTGTGTTTGGCCTCTGACGTATTTGTTTTGCATTTGCTAACAAAGAGGTCCTGTTTGAGCAGTGATCTTGCCAACTCTTAGGTAGTATAAAATTCTCCTAAACAGTTTATATGTTATTAAAATCTATTAACTTTCATTTAACTGAAAAAAGAGAATATGATGTAAATGCAAAGAAAGTTTCACAACATGAAACTTTAGATCCTTACAAATTCCTTTCATTTTTAGGCAAAAAGTTTTTCAAAATGGTCAAGAGAGTTGGAATATTTGCATTTTTCCTCTTCACAATGGCTTAAGAGTAGTGTATTACGGAACATATTGTTTGCTTTTATACATGAAAATTAACTTAGATAGCCTTGGCCCACATTTTATTCCTTCAGAACATTTTAGGCATTGTTGTTTTATGGTCTTCGGGCATTGAATCCCATTGTGGTAAAATCTGAAGACAGCCTGACTTCTTCTGCACTGGACTGTTAGTTCTTGGCAATAGGGCTGAAAATTCTGTCTCTACCCTAGAAATTAAAGAATCTAATAATGCTATGTCTTGATTCCAGTTATTTTCTGCCACTAATTCCTTGTCCATGTGATGTATGTTAAACCTATAGATTATTTTATCCTTTTTGATGATGTGTGTGTGTGTGTGTGTGCACATGTGTTCTATCTTGGCAAATTTTTCTCTCCCACTTTTTGGCTTCTTCATTATAAGAGCCCCAGTTAGCTTTACACTGGGCACTGTTCGTCTGCTGCTGTGTTAGTCACTTTCCTTACTGCTGAGGCGCAGTGCCTGATGCCCATAACTTAAAGGAGTAGAGGATTATTTTGACTCATGTTTTTAGTTCATGCCACTGGCTTCCAGGCGAAAATGGAATGGAAAGCTGCTCATGTCATAAATGGCAGGAAGTGGAGAGACAGAAGGGAGGAGCCAGAGAGGTATATATACCTTCCAGCTGATGCCTCCGTGACTCAATTCTAGCCATGCATCGCCTCCTAGCTGCAAGGCTGCTATGAACTCAGCAGTGGACCAACACACTGATGACTGAGTGATCCATTCACCTTCTGAATACTTGAGACTTGGTGGGGGGAGCATTTTTAACTAAAGCTTAGCAGTTCCATTAACTATTCACTCTGTAATTCTTTTAACTTACCTATTTCATTCATTAAAAACACCTCAGGTCTTCCCTCTATGCTACTAGCTTAATTTTAACACTACCTACTATATTTCCTGCTGTTTTTAAAATATCATTGGACCCAGTTCCATAGTTTAGTGGTGGGGCCATACAGCAGGTCCTGGAGGTGGCGAACTCCTCCCAGCCAGGAACAAGGCCCTGGTACCATACACCGGGAGTGTGGTCTGGCTAGCCTCACACTTCAGAGGCTCTGAACTCCTCGCAGCCAGATGCAAGGTCCCAGTGGTGCCATATTCCATGGTGCACTCTGCCTAACTGCCTGGGTCCCTGAAATTCTGAATTCCAGCCAGCCAGGTGCGAGGCCCCAGTGCCACACTCTGGGAGTGAGTCCTTGCTGGCTCCACAGAGAATCTGAGCTTTGCCCAGCCCAGCATCCCAGCGCAATCCATCAGGGGAATGCCTGTCTAACCTCACAGGACACAGAAGTACTGAGCCCAGCCCAGCCCAGAGCCCCAGAGCTGCTCATCAGGGAGTGGCCAGCATAGCTAAAGGGTCTTGGAGAATTTGCGCTCTGCTCATCAGAGCACAAGGCTCCAGCTCCATAGCACTCACAAATCTGCTTGCCTTCCTTTGCACAGGATGAGGATATTTACAAAGTAAGAACCCTGGCTCCCTGCTGAGTCTCTCAGTTAAACTTCTGACCTGCTCAAATTGACACAATGAACAGGTAACTGCTTGTGCTCTACACCCCAGGATGTAGAACTGCTGCCTTACTTAATTAAGCTTCTAGACTTTTCAAGTCGACCCAATGTATAAACCATAACAATCCACCCTCTAAGTGTAATAAATCAAACTTACATGTGTAAATACCATATTGTCTCCCTAGTGTAAGAAACTGAAAAAGTATATATGATCCAAAATCTACAATAAACACTGTGTAGGCATTAGAGACTGCTCCAAGAGAAAAGTAATTGGGTAGGGGAAAGGAGGAAAGAAGAAAGGGAAAAGGAAAAAGACATAAATTTGTATATATGTATACATAAGATAGCTAAAATGACTATACTACTAATTGTATTAGTTATTGGAAAAGAACAGTTAATACCCATATGATTAGATCAATTTTACATGTCTATATCTGTTAATCTAAACAACCCTTTTGAAGGTAATGATATGCAATATTATACCCATTGTCAAATTCCTATCATCTTATTTTGTAAATCTATAATGTTATTGTATTGGATTTGTTATTGTTGCTTCTTTGTCTATTTTGTTTTTTTTCTTTCTTTTCTGTCTTTTTCTTCTTAAATTAAAAAAAATATATCATTGGATCCCAAGTACAGCAGTACCATTGAGGTCTTTGAATTGTGTCTTTTTTTAAAATCTGATTCCTTTGTTTTGCAATCTTCACTTAATTATACTTTCATTGAGTTTGTAGTCTATGGATCAATGCATTGTGTTTTTTGGGTTAGGTTTTTCTCCAGAGTTTTTCCTTTGCCTGATTGTAGGATGCTATTTTTATTTTTGTGAATCACTTATTCATTGAATCTCTCATTTTATCTCCTGTTTGAACATATATACATACATATATGATATCTATAATATATAGTATGTAATATATAATATATATGGATATACTTAATATATCATTTGCTTTTATGTTTTCATGTTTAATCTGGATTGTTTGTCCATTCTCTTTTCCCTTTGAATTATACTTTCACCTGTTATTCTGTAGCCTGTTTCTTTGACTATAGGAGAAAGGCAAGGACCAGTTGAGCAAAAATTAGCACACTCTAGGGAACATGGACTCTTCTGTTTCCTGAAATCTTTTGTATGATCTGTTCCAGAATGCCCTTCACCTAGTGGGTTCAGTCCTTCATTCCATCTTGGATGTTGCCTCAGCAGATGGCAGATATTCATGGTCCTTCTTATTTCTGTTCAAGGTTTCACTATTTCCTTCAAGTAGATCCTATGTTATACTATTTCTTAGAAGAGAAAACAGGTTCAAATGAGGTTTATTCTGTTGTCTCCTCTACTGATCTATTTCTCTATTTCTGTCCCATACTGCCTAAACTGTAGTAATTTATAGAAATAAATATTTTAATATGTTACATTCTATATAAAATGTAATGTAGCATATTAACCCATACTATCTATATATACTCATATATAAGATATATGGCATGTATACTGATATATAAGATATATACCCTTATATAAAGTTTGTGGCATTATACAAGACACATTAATATACTATAAATATATAAGTTAATATATATTGGGCAATCTCCACTTACTTGTTTTATATTTTTGTGATTTTGTATTTTTTAAAAGAACCTTAATATCATTGATTTGTCAAAATCCTTTTTTAATTTTTATTGGAGTCACATTAACTTACAGGACAACTTGAGAACAAGGATAGAGTGTGTAACAATCAAAGACTCAAATGACTCCTCTGTTTGGTCAATTAACCTCATATGGTTTATGCACTGATCTTAAAAATTCTTGAGATCTCATATTTGTTGCCCTGATGAATATTAACCTTCTTTTCCCCTTATTTTCTAATTGTTTTGTTGGTAGTTGTATTTGGTAATACTATGTACCGCCAAGTCCTCACATACTTTTGATGGGGCTGAGTCTGACGCTTGTGATCAGTTTGTTGTCTAGCACCAGGATTGATGACGTGACTGTTGTACCTTCCCAGGGGTGGAGCCGACATACAGTGTAAGACAAGGCGGGTCTTCCACTTCTGTTCTCTCTCTCTCTTGCCAGCTCGCCTTGTGGCTTGCAACCACCATGAACTGTAGCCCGGTCACCCCATGCAGACTTGGAGCCAACTAATGGACTGAAACTCCCAAGAAACTGTAAGAATAAACCTTTCCTTCCCTAATTTTGGTTGTCAGGTATTTTGTCTCGGCAACAAGTGAAAAGTAACCAAGACAGTAGTATATAAGAACACTTACATATATTTTAAAATGAACATTAATAATAATAAATTATTACTGTAATTATTCAGTTGCCTCTCAAGGTTTTCAGGAGGATAATCCTATTACTGCTGATAATTTTGACTCCTCCTATTCAGTATGTGCAAATCTGACTCCATCTTTTGAGGTCCTTTTGCACTGAGTAGCTCCCCTCCTGGACATATCAAGCTGGTTGCTCTGTCAGCTACTCACACCATACACAGCGACTGCAGTCAGCCTCCCTGGCCTTGCTGCTCGCCCTTCATGTCCCTTTGCAGGCCACGAGGGGACCATGGACCTACACTGGCTTGACAGATTTAGCTCCAGGTTGCAGGTTGAATTCAGGGACTGCATTTAGTTTACCTTGGATTTATTTTGTGTTTATATTCACAAGTGTGCTTCTTCAGTGGAAGCACTAATGTTTAAGCCAACATAAATCTTCTGCTTTTTGGAAACCAAAACATCCAGATTGACTTTTATCGGGGGACTCACCACTAAACTCATCGAAGACACTGCCCAGATGATCTGTGGCAGAGAGACCGTTGCTGTCCCTTCTATGGCCTTTCTCAAATTCTCTTCAACTCACATGAGGCAAACGCTACTGTCTTCACTCTCTCAAAAGGCTGCATCCATTATCTCAGAGCTTGTTACCTTTTAGTGTTCTCTCGAATCATCTGGGAGTCTTTTTCAAATTCAGTTTTTTATACCTGGGATTTTGCATCTTGCATTTTTACAAGCTCTCAGGTCCATAATCCCTGCTTTGAGTAACAAGGTTCGGACCACAGCATGAAAGAAGAACATAATTTGTGTCCCACTTTTTAAAAGAGTTATATACTGTTAATAGCAATGTATAAAGAATGTAGGGTAAGTGAGAAGAGTACTGGGCAAGGTCAAAATTGTCACTCTGTTTCTGCTATTTATTAGTTGTATGCTTTCTATTTTCATTTTCATGCACTAAAAACCTGGATGAATCAAATGCCAGAATGGAGGTGATTACATGTTACCTAACACTTTCAAATGAAATATATCATCCATCATGATTAATTAGAATGATTATCAACATTTCCTAGATAATTTATTGTCATCAAAACAATAGCATCATTAAGTAGCTAGAAAGGTAGGGTTAAAAGAGATCACTGATGTAAAATGGCAATACTGTGCCTAGAATACACAAAGTGAACTATTATTTTGTGTTATTCAGTTTGATACAACTGGAACCTGCACTTTCTACATGGGTCTTATCGAAGAATGTTACTCTGTCCCTTTTATGTAGTTCCCTCTGTTATTCAATTGTCTATTGCTGTGATGATTAATTGGACATAAATCAATTTAAGGGAACAAAGGTTTATTTTAGCTCTCAGTTTCAGAATCAAAGGTTTCAGTTCATGATTTGTTGGCTCTTTGCTCTCAAACCTGTGGCAAGCAGTACATCATGGAGGAAGGGCATGGCAGAAGAAAGTTGCTCACTTCATGGCAACCTGGAGAGAAAAGAGGAAGGCAGAGAAAGAGGGAGGGAGAGAGAGAGAGAGTGCTCCCACAAGCATATTCCCATGAGCCACTCCATATCTCCTAAGTGTCCATCACCTCCTGAGAAAGCCATTAAATTATGAATCCACCAATGGATTAATTCACTGATGAAGTTGGAGACCTCATGATCCAATCACCTTCCAAAAACCCCACCTTTGAACACTGTTGCATGAAGGACCAATCTTTCAACACTGAACCTGTGGGAACGTTTCATATCCAATCTGTAACCCTCCCATTTGGTGTTGGGGGTTGTGCATGTGTTCTCTCAGTGAGGACACATGCAGAACAAGAAGGATGACCAGAAGCCGGGCGTGGTGGCGCACGCCTTTAATCCCAGCACTCGGGAGGCTGAGGTAGGCGGAGCGTTGTGAGTTCGAGGCCGGCCTGGGCTACAACGCGAGCGCAAGGTCGGCCTGAGCTACATAGTGCGACCCTACCTCAAAAAACCAGGACCGGGAATTTGGCTCAGTGCCTTAAGCGCCTGCCCTGGCAGGCGCGAGGTTGTGAGTTCAATGCCC
>RJWM01001368.1:78244-133398 GCA_004363535.1 Dasyprocta punctata | reverse complement strand
AAAAAAGAAGGATGACCAATTACCTTGAAGGTTCACATTTGCATCCATTAGTATACTTTAAGCTTCAAGGAATGAAACCTCCAAATTCAATTTACATTAAGCAATGAGGATGATTTATTGTGTCACTTAGCAAGAAGAACTGAGATAGGGCATCTCTAAGTTTGACATCTGTTTGCAGTGAGTAACTCCTTAAGCTTGATTGATTTAGCCCCTGGACAGATTATGCATTCTCAGTGTATTGTAGATCTCCTCACGATCTCAAAACAACTTCAGTAGTTCCAAGAATGATATCCAGACAAGACAATGTTTAAGAAAGCCAGAGATTCCTTCTCTGCATTTACCTTTTTGCCAGTGGAGAAAACGACTTCCAGAAGATCTTGAAAGATTTGCTCTGCTATCTCGTGGGCCAGGACTGATTCACATGCCCCTTTCCGTGCTAACCCCACTGCAGAGAAAATGATTGTCAGGTTGATCTGGAAGGACTATTCAAGAATTGTCCCTGTGTCAGGTGGGGAAGTACACCCCACCAATGTACAATCAGAGTTCAGCATTTGAGAAGGAGGATAAACATTAGATCACTTAGTGCTGATAATGTTCTGCAGGTGAATGGCATGATGAACTCTTTACAGTTGCATGCACCTTTGAATCCTCCACCCTGGACAAGTTCCCTTTCTGTTAGAGCCACTTTTAATATGTTCTGTTAAAAATTTTAATGGTGAAGGAGTTAACTACTTTGAAGATCTTTAACTTCTCCTTTCTCTTCCATTGGCCCTTACCTGCACTTCCAGCTTTAAGAAGAATGAGGCTTTAGCATCAGATTTTCCAAGCACTTGAAATGAGGTGTCGCTCTCAGGTTTTGAGGGCAGGAATGACCCTGAGACTTTGGCTAGGAACTGAGCATGTCCAAATCCCCAGCTTTTCTGGACATTCTGTGTGTGTGTCTTTTCTTGACCCCTATGGTTCAAACTCACATTGAACATGTTGACCTTCCACATATCCTGGTTCTCCTAATGTCTCATCATCGTGTTCTTAAAAACAATCATAGCCCACGTACCAACTCCCTGCAAGGAATGTGATCATTGTATCCTACAAATGTGTATTAATATAAATAAAAATTGAAAAAGAAATAAACTAACACAAATACAATCACACCAACATGTCACTTTAAATTTGTTGCAAGTGTGCTACTTTAATAAACTATGCTCACCTTGGCAAGGGCACCAGCAAACACCTCCCACCCACCAAGCACCATTGTCCCTGACTCCTTCAGATGACTGGAAAGGCTTTAAGATCCTTCAAGACCAGATTTAGGAGCCACTAGAAATATGGTCCATTTACTCTGAACTCTGAACAAGTCGATTAACCCTCCACAGATTGCAGAGCTTAGAGATGTATACATCTAGAGAGATTTAAGCCCTGACCTCTTACTAACTTCCAGAGTAGTTCACCTTTGATCAGAGGCATTGAATAATCCACATTTACTTCTTGTCCTAATAGCCTTCTTGGAAGCTTCAGAAGTATTCTATTCCAAGGTGGAAGAGGAATAACATTGTAATTTCAATGTTATTGAAATTACCTAGTTTCTGTGCAGTGTAATCTTTGGAAATGGACAGCATTCAAAAGGGCAGCATTAAAAGTTCAGTCTCCTGTCAAAAGTAGATTCCCCCCATAATTATCACCATCATTTGAAAAAATGTAAAGAAATTTTGTCAAGAAACCTCTACTTAAAATACTTGGTTGTTTTAATGATTTTTGAATCTTTCATGACCTGACTGCTTTGCATTACCGCCACTTCCATGAAGAACATGGCCCCGTAACTAGGTGTGGTGGCCCATGTCTATAATCCCAGCACTCCAGAAGGCTGAGGCAGGAGGATACAAGTTGGAGCCCACCTTGTGCAACTTATAGTCTTAGCAAGACCCTGTCTTAAAATTAAAAAAAAATTAAAAATAATTTGTTGATGCAGGTTCAATTCCCAGTTCTGAAAAAGAGAAACAAAAACAAAATCAAAGACAAAACAAGGAAAACGTGGCCTTATGAAGATTCGTAAGGACCGAGAGAGGATGTAAGCACTAACAAAGCACATAGCCTGAGTGAATGTGTTAAAGTGAAGCCTGCCGACTATCTGGGGTAGGCTAGGGGGGCGAAGGCTCCTCTCTGCTCATGCTGCCTGCAGAATCCCTGGGGAAGCTGTGGCTGCAGGCTGGAGAGCCTTCACAGACGGGAAATTCTCACCGTCAATTCTTGATGCCTGAGAACAAAAGTCAGGTTAAACGTTTTAATAGGGAAGGTCAGTTTATCCTTCAAGCAGATCCTAGATCAGACCCTACACTCAAACTTTGGAGCATATCCAAGTTTCCTAGGGAACTGTTCCCAAAATGCAGGCTGGAGAGGTTCATCTTCACATACTCTATTCAGAGGTTTCCCTGGGTTCAGAGGCATTGAAAATTCCACCCGACATTTACTTTTTGCTGTAACAGCCTTTTTGCAGAACTCTGTAACTATGTTCAAATTTAAAGCACCACAGAGGACCGAGACCAGTGCTGAAAACAACCCATTTTGAGCAACACTGCCCAAAATCATAGACTTGAGACCCAGCACCAGGAAGAGGAGCTCCTGCCTATCCCAGCTTCTCTGTGGAGGATTTGTTATGTAGTTGTCCTATCTCAACTAACCTCACAAGTTCAGTGGCCCAGTTTACAGATAATGAGGGTGAAGCACCCAGAGGTTAGGTCATAGCCTTGTCATGTAGATCACCTTGTTCACTTGATTCTAAGGCCCATGCTTCTATGTCTGGGTCATTCAGTCTCTCAAACTAGCACTCAGGCCCTAAATGAGGCTTTGAACATACAAAGATTAACGTAAAATTCATTTTTAGAACACATCCCAGTGGGGTTTGAGGGCTATGTTCTCCTACTGCTTCAGATGAGGGAAAGCAGCTCACCTGGTGATGAGCAAGACCATGACTATGGAGTAAGACCTACAGATTCTATCCTACTCTAGTGACAACTTTAGTGTACTAAATAGTTTGGCTTCTGAGATCCCTTTGCAGCAGAAGATACCTCCAAGAAGAAAGCAGTCCAAATGGTTTGGTTCATGAGAAATTTAGATGGTGCTTTATTCTTTTCCACCCAATGCGACTATGATGATGCTTAAAGTTCTTGAGATATTCCACACTCATTGTATTATGTACTGAATTAAATAATATGAGTGATACAGACGCATGCTGACATGGAAGCACTGTACATGCATTACCTAGTGTCCTTTCAGATCATTCTTCTAACGTGCCTCAGACTGACAATAATACTTCTGAATATCCATCATGAGCAAGTAATGGTTCTATCAGGGGCAAGGAATGCATCTGTGACACAAGTAACGCCCCCATGTTATTAAAGATACATATACCTTTATAGTAATCTTCTCTGTTTTTCAAAAGTGAGAACTGAGGCTAGGAACGACACCTGGCTAATACATAGTTGAATTCAAATCCTGAAATATAATGTTTAAACACTATACACTGTGTTGCCTTTTGCTAATTATGCTTAATACATGCAGGCCTTTTGAAGAAGGTACATCTATGCATACGGTCCTAGATGAGATGTAGCTCATCCTCATTGCATGCAGAAATGGACTCTGTATTATTCTCTGGTGACAGGATCCATCTTTCCAGAAATACTTTCAAAGGTGGACAGTTTATAACTCATAAACTTCAAAGTTCTCTCTTAATGATTTGTGTTGAGATGCCCCCCCAAAGCCTCATGCTGTCATGGGGGGCAGGTTTCAGAGGTGGCCAAATCTAGAGTTTGTGATTGATTCATGGTCCAATGTTGGAATTAAGGGTGTGAGTGATACCCCTGCCCTAGAGTGGGTAACCTGCATACAAGCTTAGGGGCATAAAGAGTCTTGTTTCTCTCTTGTTGCTTTTGGTGTATTCTGCTACCATGAACAGTTGCCCCTGTACCATATGCCACCCTGCTTTGAAACCAGTGGGTTATGGACTGAAACCTTTAGAAACTATGAGTTAGATAAACCTTTCCTCCTTTAACTTTGGGTATTTGGTATTTGTCCCAGCAATGAGAGTAAAGTAACTAAGGCACCTTATGTGTATAGGACTAAGAATGAGCTCTCCAGGCATCCATTTTTTTCTTCACTTACTTTCTACCTTTCTTCTACTACTACCTTTTAAATGTATTTTAATGCTAAGGATGAATCTAGAGCTTCATCATGTTAACCGCTGAGCCTCACCCCCACCCTCACCCCCACTTCCTCCTACTTCACAGACATGTTGGTCTACTGCTGTCTACTAAGCTAACCATAAATATTTTCACACTCTGCTATTGAGTAAAACTCTATGTGAAACAACATTACATATTGTTTACAGGAGAATGTGCATCTAATACAGTTCTGAGGCAATATATACAGAACCAGGCTGAGGGAAAATTTATTAGGGCCCTGGGATACCATAACAAAATACCACAGGCTTGGGTGAAGAGGGCTTAAACTACAGAAAAATGTGTATCTCACAACTGTGGAGACTGAACGTCTGAGTTCGAGGTATTGGCAGGTTTGCTGTCGACTAAGACCTCACTCCTAGTGGTCGCAGGGGCTTTCCCTTAAGCAGGTGAGCCCTGCAGTTCACTGCGTGTCCTAATGTCCTTGTGAGGGCACCGGTATGACTGGATTAGGGTCCACGTAGTGAGTTCGTTTTAACTCAACTACCTATTGAAAGTTTTATTTCCAAATTGATTCTTGTTCTAAGATACTAGGGTTAGGGCTCCAACATATGGGTTTTGAGAGCTTACAATTCAACCCATGAGAACAACATTGGTTCATTCTGAAGGCTGTGGGGATCTGTTCTGGGTTCTAACCCAGGTTCTAGTGGCCTCAGATCGTCCTTGACTTGTCTGTTGCACACCTCTTGTCTTCACATCAGGCTTCTTTCTATGTATGACAGGTTTTGGGGAACATCCGTGATCACATTTCCTCATTTTCAAAGGGTACCAGTCATATTGAATTATGATTTACCCAAGCAACCTTATTTTAATTTGATTGTTTGCCTTCGTAGACCCGGTTCCATAGATCACATTCTTAGGAACTGGGGGTTAGGACTTCAAAATAACATTTTGGGGGTAGGGAGGTGCTGGGAACTGAACTCAGGACCTTGCATTTGCCAGGCAGGCACTTAGGCTGTTGAGCTATTTTCCCCACCCCAACATAGCTTTTTATATGGACATAATTTAACCCACAACAGACAATACGATCTCAGGGCCTGGAGTGGGTGTTTAAGGAGCTTGAACTGTATGCGTCTCGTTATCATTCTTAAATTAGGTGGAGGTGTGCATTTCATAGCATTGACAACAACAACAAACAGAAGAATAGAGCTGGGCCATCAACCTGATCCCTGCAAAGATCAGAGGCTAGGCTGGTGCTAGGGTTTGGAGGAGTCCCTCAAAGACCCATGTGTTACAGGGACAGTGCTCAGGAGTTGGGAGGTGGTGGAAACTTTGGGACTTCTAGGAATTACTAGGAGACGCTTAGGTCACTGGGGATGAACTAACAGTTCTGAGATCCTTGCCCTTTCCCTTTCTTGATTTGCTCTGCCATGTGCATTTATCATAGACACAGAGTTGAAAAAGAAAGGCTAGTGCGGCTTTCCTTGAAAGCATGGGAGGAAGTCAGGAAAAATACTAAGGGTAAACATTTTGTGGCTAAATAAAAGCAATGATCTTGTGAAAAGAGGAGATGACATATGCGAAAACAGTAAGCATGAGCATCAGGAAACATGAAAGAAAGTCCCTATTGTTTAAGAGTTGGGGCCAGGAAAGTGTAGAGCTTTGTTAAGGCTGGTTAGAAGTCAACAAGTCACATTTTAAAATTGTTGCTTTTGTTTTGAGAGAAGAGATGAGCAGTTTAAGTAGGAAAATATAAGATTTACATTTTAGAAACATTATTTTAGATGCAGAGGTGGGGAGCCAGATTATATGAGTGATCATGAAGGGAGGGACTTTTTGCAAGGATATTTCAGAATGCAGCCCTGTGGAAAATAAAAGCAACTTTGACCAGGGTGGTGATAGTGAAGTGTTCTGAATAAATGCCTTCGAAGTACTAAGAAGGCCAGACCCTGGACCTTGTGCAAACAGTCCGTGACTTATGGTTTGTGTCACTTACGATGGTTCAGTGTACAATTTTTGTGTGTGTGCTTATGATAGGGTGAAAGTGATATACATTGAGTAGAATTTTTAATTCTGAGCTTTCCCCAGGCTAGTGATCAGTATAATACCTTGTCATGATGCTTGGCAGCAGTGAGCCCCATCAAGAAGGGAAGCAACCAATTTTCTGAACTGTGACATTTGGTAAGTTATGTCTGTTAAAAACTTTTTTGATTTACAATATTTTCAACTTATAGTTGGTTTATTGGGACATAACCTCATTGTAAATTGAGGAATATATATACTTCCAAGCCAGTGGTTAGCAATCTCCAATTTGTGGGCCAAATCTAGCCCCTTCCTTGACATTTTTTATATAAAATTTTATTGAAACACAGCTATGCTCATTCATTCAGTGACCACCTTCATACTACCGTAACAGAATTTGGTAGTTGTGACAGAGTCTATATGATCCATAAAGTTTAAAGTGTATATTATCTGACCTCCAAGAAAAATGTCCCAATCCCTTTTCAAGGAGACTTCTCATATCACAAATACAAAAATGAAAATCCCAGGCAAGCCTACTGACCATAGCTCTATTTCAGGATTAAATCTGCCCAGGACCTAGAGCCGTGATTCTAGCAGGCTTTTTATTCTATTTCCTGTAAATAAAATGGTCTAACTGCTATGGAACCTTGCTTCTTGCTGTTACTAAGGAGGGTTTGGGAGAGGAAATGCTTAATAAAGGATGGATTCATTGATTTGTCAAAATCTTTGCGTACTCTACATGATGAGAGTAGTTATTAGAGTAACTACATAGCACAGTGCAATTTTTCAATGTATTCATCATTCAGTATGTTTGTTGTCTTTTTCTTTCAGAAACTCATAAGTTAATATGGTCTTGGCAGTATTGCACATGATAGCTGAGGAATATTTTGCAGACTATGTAATTCATATTATTCTACTCTAGACCTTACAGAAATAAAGTAAGATTAAACTCCAGTTACATTCTTACTCAGGGCCCTGCAAATGTTAGGGTGGAACAGGAAAAATAGAAGGCTCAAGGTTATTTTTTAGATTTCTGATACGATCCTTAAATTGTGAAGGTGACAGCTGGCTTGGAATATCCATAATCTTTTTTTATAAATACCCATAATTTTTGACTTCTGATGGTTTAATATAGGATTTTTTGAGTTTAGGGTGAGAGAAAGGTATAACCATGAACTTTTCTATTTATTACCTCTGGTACAGTATTAAAAATTCATGAAATATCCATGATTGCTTTGTGTTAGATAGTTTTTTCAGTTTAGTCTTTGAAAGTTTTCTGACCACATTTAAGATAAGTAGGTTAAATTAGGATGTTTGGTAGTTTAAGTGTATTATTTCCAATTTCAATTTATTATATTTCAGCTTATGATGGATTTATCATATTGTAACTCTGCTGTAAATCAAGGATTGTCTGTTGTTTTGAAGAGCTTTTGAGAATGTAGGTTGAAGTTGTGAAATGGTGAAATAGTAGAGTTCTGAGAAAGGAGGTATGAATGGATTGAGGACATAGAGTCAGTAGTTGTTGGTAATGAACTTATGCGTGTGGTCAAGATCTCCTGGGATGAAGGATTATAAAGAAAAGAGGGCATGAGAATCAGTCTTGAATTAGGAAGATCACAAACATGGCACAAAAATGTAGAGAAGAAAAGGAAAAGCAGCAGGAGCTAAGCTTAGAAAATGGAGATTTCATTAAAGCTAAACACAAAGTATCTTTGGAAGGAAGATTTGGTTAATTGGAAGCTATTAGTGACTCAGAGTTGTTCCCTTGAAACTGGAGGACGAGGATTTGAAAGCCATGTTGAGATGGTTTGAGAAGTGCATGAGACATGAGAGAAATTAAAACAATAAGGCAGTTCAAGGCAATTGAAGGAAACCAGGAGGTGGAGTGTTAGCTGAAGGAGGGAGAAGGTAGTAGAGGAATTCTTACTCTTAGTTTTCAGGATAAGAGGAACTTTGACCGTTTCAATGCTGATGAAAATGTCCCATCAAAGAAAGTGAGGTTGATAATGAAAGAAAGAAATGGAATTAAAGAGCTGGAACCAGCACACTAACGGCCCTGGGTTCAATCCCTAGCAACCTGGGAGACAAAGAGAAAATGAATTCTAGTTAGGTGGTCAGTTGTTCAGGAGATCAGGTGGTTTGTAACCTCACTATACTGATTCACTCTTTTAAGTTTCTGCCAATTCAAATGGGAGTAAAAAACAGCATGAGCATTATGCTGAGACAGTATCCTCACAAAAGTCATCTTCCGAGTTGTCACCTCCCAGACTTAGCTGCCTGCAAAGCATATGGTCTTCTGATTCAGTTGCACACAGAGGAAGCTCTTGCTAGTTATCGCTTAGAAAATGAATTAAATTTAAAATATATCTCATTTTAGACCCAGAGGCTGTAATGTTATTAGGATACTAGAAATAGCTTGTTGTTCTCTTGGTTCACTGGTGTCTTAACAGCAGGATTTCATGTTTCATCAGTGAGTATGGTCTACATGGACATCTGACATGCTTTCCATTACTATTTTACCTGATTAAAACGTTGCACTCCACAAAGAAATGGCACTTAAGACACAGGGGTCTCAGATCATCAGAGTTTACACTGCAAAATGAAATTTAGAGTCTTAGCGATGGCACCAAGCTGAGAAATTTACATACTATCAGGAAGCAAGACTAGCTGTCTGGAATAATGAAAGTCTGCAGTAATAACTTGAGTTGTCCTAGGTGGCAATATTAGAAAATATAATAAGCATCTTCTAGTTTTGAAAGTGTTTATTTTTCTTCCATTTACTATAAAGAAATGCTGTCAACCTCATAAGTAACTAAGTACTTTCATCGATATGCTTTAGTTCCCCTAAATGCTGATCTCCATCATCATCAATGCACTTGTAACAACCATTGTGCTAAGTGCTTTACAGATATTTCCTCACTGTACCTTCATAACAACCTTGAGAGGTCCTACTATAATCATTCAAAGGAGGAGGGAACTAAGGGTCAGAAAATAATTTGCTTGCACAAGTCACACATGCTGTGTATAAGCAGCAGAATTTAGATATAAATGCAGGCAGGAGCCTCCATCTTGAGATCCATTTCCCCATTTAGTAATGAAGGAATTTTAGCTTCTGCCCTCTGGGAGCTTAAAATAGAATTGGTAACATATGATATAAGCATTCATAACTTTTCCATAGGCAGAGTTTATTAGGTGTAGTAAGATGTCTGTTCTTGAAGTTTAATACTGAAGAGTTAGTATTAGGAGTCCAGAGAGGCATACCATTAGAGTTGGTTCTCCATTCTTAGAACAAAAGTACTAGGTGAGTTGTCATTAATTGAGGGTGGAGTGAAGGAGATCCAGGGTAGAAGAAATAATAAAGGCAAAGGCAAAGACAGGTTATAGTAATATTGGGGAAACAAGGGGAAGTTCTGTTTAACTGTCATATGTGTGTGGTAGACTCTGGAAAGAGTATATGAGTCATAATGTGGAAGTTTTTATAACTAAAAGTCTTCAAATTACTATTTTTGAGTTCTCCCTGGTGTGAAAATGATATGCAATTAGTAATAGCTTTAAATTCTGAATTTGAATATTCTCCTAGGCTAGCAGTATACCTTAAAATATTATTTTCTGGTGTTGGGTGGTGACAATTAGCTACAGTGCTCAGTCAGTCACAGGATCATGAGGGTAAACAACTAACACACTATAACTCACTGTGATGTTGCTATGACGTTCAGTAGGTTAGGTGTAGTACATGCATTTTTTTTACTTAATGATATTTTTGACTTATGATGACTTATTGAGACTTAAAGTTGTTTTAAATTGAGAAGCATTTGTATTTAGTCCATACATTTTGCAAGTGATATGAAGATTAAAATTGAGTTGGACAAAGAGATGACTAAATTAACTGAGCCATTTCTGCTTCTACCATCCAGGGAACACATATTAAGCTCAGTTGATATCATTAAGAAATAAACAAATGTAAAAATAATCTGAATTTTCCCCTCTTATCATGCAATCAATAATTAACTCCTGCCTGTGTGTGTGTGTGTGTGTGTGTGTGTCTATCCTGGCTGCATACTAGAAATCATCCCAGGAGATGTTAAAACTCTTAATGACCTGATGGGACTTCAGAATGATTAAATAAGAGTCTATGGGGGTGTGAAACTAATGTTAGTATGTTTGCAGTTTTCTGGGCAGTCCCCATAGGTAGCTGAAGCTAAGCACTGCATTAACTTTTCTGAATAGTGAGCTAATTGGTTACTGCTGCAAACAGGGTTAGGTAAGTAACATGATAGTTTTGCTGGTAACAGAAAATGATGGCTTAGGAAGAACCAATCTAATATAAGATCTAATATAAGATAAGAAGACACATTTGTTATTAAATATAAGAAAATCATTAAATCTAAGTGGAGACCAGATGTTCCTTAAAGGTAAGCTCTGCTTTTTATTGTAGCCTTATGTTTGAACAATGTCCCCTTAGCATAGTGCTGGAAAAAATAAAATCTGAATATAGAAGTAAGCATTTGAAACCAAGGTTTCACTTGCTTGTGAAGGAAGGCAGTGTTGCGAAGATTCAGATGTTCATCTGCGTAGAGGTGACGCTGTGAGTTATATAGACGGAAAAATAAGACAAAAGGCTGGTGACATTATATGGAAAATAGTAACATGAAAAGAGAAGGAAAAGGAACAAAGGAAAGAAGATATAGCCAGAGAAGAACAAAATAATGTGGGAATAAAGAGATGGAAGTCTAGACAGTTAAGTATAAGTTGAAAATGGTAAAAGAAGGTGAAATCTAAGGAAAGGACCTCATATATATGGAGAACAGAAGAAGTTTTTTATTTGTTTGCTTTTGTTTTGGTGCTGGGGATGGAGCATTGCCTCACACGTGCCAAGTACGTACTCTACCACTGAGCCACCCACCTGGCCCAGGTGCATTATATCATAAGTAAAAAGATATACAATGGTTACTTTGTTATATGCTCACAATCCTGAATATATTCCTTCTATATTTGGACCAACTTGTCAGATAAAAATGGTAGCTTAATGCACTTTTATTTACTTTTTATTACTAATTATGCTAGGTTTTTTTCATTTGTATATAATGCATTTGTATTTCCTCTGCACATTTCTCTTAATTTCATTTGCCAGTCCTCTCATTCAGTGTATTTTGGTAACCTAGAAACATAGTCATTTTTTACCTATGATGCTTTTTCCTTCACATGTACAAAGTAGAGTGATGTGTGGTTTTTTTTGGCTCATTCCAATCTACCTCCCCTGATTTTCAGGGATTATATTAAGATATACCTCATTTTATATTTCTTTGGACAAGACTTGGGGTGAGGCAATGTCTTAGAGAGTTTCTCTGAGAGAAGATGCTGAGATGGAATAGGGCATGAAAGATGATTTAGTGGCTCCCCCTTCCAAAAAGAAAAGGAGAAAGTGGGATTGTTAGGAGAAACAGGCAAAGCAAGATACTGGTTGGATGGAGTTTTGACAACCCTTCATGGATCTCCGGATTGAATATTATCCAACACAGCTCCTACTTTGGGGCCAAATATTTTGGTCCTTTGCTCTTGCCTCACTCAGCCTTTGAATGGGTAGAGCTGATAGTTTCTCTGAATAAAACTACAGGATATACAATTAAATTTAAATTACAAATAGGCAATAAATACTTTTAAAATATGAGTAAGCCTGAAATATTATATGGCAAATACTCTTAACAATAAAAATTCTATTCATTTTCTATCTGAAAGTCAAATTATACCAAGCATCTTATAATCTACTTGCCAACTCTAAACGTGGGGTGCTTAGGAAAGGTGTGACCGTCAGTGAGGTGGGCCGACTGAAGCAGGCACTGAAGGGGCTGACAGCGGAAGGTGGCTTGGGGACCACATTCTCTGCGTCCAAGTAGGAGATTTCTCAGTGGAGTAGGGAGTGTCCAAAGGAGTGGTACAGAGGACTCCATGTCTATGCTGGGACTGAGAATCCCGAGAGAACATCTTAAATTAACTGGCAATAAGATAGAAATCTGTATATATGTATAGGTAAGATAACTAAAACGAACACACTGCTGAACGTATTCGTTATTGAGAAAGAACAATCAATACTCATATGATTAGTTCAATTTTACATGTCTATATCTGTTAATGTAAGCAACCATTTTGAAGATAATGATACACAATATTGCAACCATTGTCAAGTTTCTATCATCCTGTTTTGTAAACCTGCAATGTTACTGTTGTGCATTTACTCTAAAAAAAAAAAAAAAAAAAGAAAAAGAAAAGGAAAGAAAAGAAAAGAAACAGTGATTGGAAAATGTAAAAATTTCTTATATAATAGGAAAGAGAAAGCAGTGGGTACATACTACTTTACGAAAGTATTTTAGGGGCATTTATTGGGTTTTTTTTTTTTTGAGAAGAATTGCTGAGAACATTAACGCTAGGAAATACAGTCAGGAGAGACTCATGCTTATAGCAGAAAGAGAATGAATTAAAGATACTGAGGTAAAGGACAAGAGATAACTCTTGAAGAAAATTCTAAAGAGAAGTGATCATCTTCATCAATCAAGAATGATCTTTCTTCTGAAAAAGCAGGGAAGGAAAGAAACTCATAAAATGGAGAAGGAAATCATGAGTATTTCATTTGTGTGACCTCTATCATTTTAAGAAAGAAGGAGTCAAGGGCATCTCTTGAGAGTGAGAGATGAATGGTTAGCTCTGGGGTTTGAAAGGCATTAAATTATCTTCACCATAGTCAGCACAATTTGGAATCAAGCATTATCGAGAATGACCTGAATCTCAAGAGCACCCTTATCCTATGCCACACACAGTGGATGAATTATAGAAAACATAGATCCTGTTTGGAAGGAGCCTGTACCCTTCCAACACATGGAGAGAGAATTCACAGGAAAAGATAAATAAACACCCAAGACATGCTGATTAAATGCCATTTTGCAGTTTCATGGAAAAATTCTTATAGTTGAGAAAGTTAAAGATTGTTGTAAACTAGAGGATCTGAGAAAGAGTCACCAGCAAGTGTAGGCTTTAGTTGGATGTTGGGCAGGCATTAGATAATGTGTAAAGGTAGTGCATGTGGTCCAGGTGTGGATATTGGCTTTTTGACATGCAGGGTCTGGCTGGAAACTCGTAGGTTTTATTTATTTGTGGTTGAACTCTGTCACATTTGGCAACCCTATTTCCATCATGTGCTAAGTCTGCCGCACCCTAAGTCATCTTGGCACTTTTGGTTGAACTTTTAACATTGTCTTGGATCAAATGTAGCAGACATAGCTTCTATTCTTTTAGTCCATAGGGGTGGATGAGATTTCAACTGCTCTGGAAAAGGGGACAGTGGGAGGTTCCAACTGGTATGTGGGCTGCGGGCTGCTGGTGCTCGCTTTCTGCAACAATGGAACGGCACGTGCAGAACAGCTCAGGAGGTCGCTAGGCTGTCTGGAGATTCCCTGGGCTGTAGGATTTGTTTTAACACTCATGAATACTGAATGAAAGCAAAGAGGTAATTTAGCTTAATGAACTGAGAAAGTGCTGCTAGACTTCTTGAGTACTTCCCAGACTTTGTTACCTTAACTGCTTACTAAAAGTAGAAGAGATTGGATGCTTCCCCCCACCACCCAGTTTTTAACTCAGTGCTAAATTTATCTCTATTTCCATATGAGAGATTTAAGATAGATCTATCCTAACACTGCCAGGCTAATCTTCCTTAATTACAAGTTTTATTACATTGTTTTCGTGCTTAAAACTCTTCAACAGCTCCCTATTTTCCACTAGAAATTCTTGATTTACAAAATTGCCAAAATCTCTCTGGTTTTGCCTAACATACTAGCTGGATTCCTATTTTAAGCTCTAAAATGCACACACAACTCCCTGGACAAAGATTCCTAAGTGAGGTGTTATTTTAACAGTGAGCCGTAGACAGCATCCTCAGTGTGTACACTTAGTGATCATCCTGCCAGGTTTCCACAAGGAACTATCTGATAACGGTTCAGGTCTTACCGCAGTGATATAACTGTAGTAGTACTTCCATGATCTTGCAAATCTGCTGCTGTTTTATCAGTGGTTTTGTTTATTTGTTCTTCTGTCTAGCTGCTGGAATTTCTCCAATAAATGGGGCTTTGATTACGGATTTCAAGAAAAACCTCTGGTTTTGGTAAATTTGACGTATCTTGGCAAAAACTAAACAGCTTGTGTTTTGTCAAAATCAATTCCCAGTTTGCATTAGAATCATTAGTGGCAGAACAAGTGCTATTTGGGTGAGCAGTGATTATTAAGGCAGCAAACAAAGAATTAGATCATTCTATCCAAGTTTTGGATATGAAGATTTGTCACAAGGACTTTTGAAATAGATGGTAGCGCGATCTCAATTGAAAATCCCCACTTCATTTTCAGAAACCCAACTAACTCACTAAAAGTGCATAAAAATCAGGAAACTACATATTGGGCACCAGAATTAGCAAAGGGTTCCATAGATGCATTGTACAACATCCTGAGAATAGCCCAGAATTCCTCAGACAGCCCAGAGGAAGTGACGAGAATGAAGTCATAGTTCCTCTTTTTTGAAAATGTCAAGTGTTGGCTGTGGTAAGCTGACAAACTGGTTTTCTGGAAAAACAAAGACCTACTCTGGAATATTTGGTGCATGGTATAAATGTCCCGTCATGGCTAATTTCAAGCTACCAAAGTGGAACCGGGAAGAGATACAAATCTTCAGCTCTTGCACATTTACAGTTGGCCCATCAAGTTACTGAATATTATGGGAAATTAATGTGCATGGTGGCTTGGAATAAAACCCTAAAGAGGGTGGAGGGTGTGAGAGAGTGTGACAAGGATTGAAGGTTGGATTCCTAGATTCTGTTAACTGCCAGGTTCCACAGCTGATAGTAGTGTCAGTCCTGAGAGACGCGGGAACAAGTCAAGCAGAGGAAACAACAAAGCAGAGCCGCTACTCTCTCTGACACAGATTCATAGCTGCAAGTCCTTTCCTCTGTAAGCTAGGTACTTTAGCTCCTATGAAGAAGGAACATAGAGAGGTAGAAGAAAAAAGTAGGTCCCTCATAAAGACGGTCCTATTGCAAAGACATTGTTATAGCCTGAAAGTTTGTATTGCTCCCAAATTCATATGTTGAAACAGTAACTCTCCATGTGATAACATTTAGAAGATGACTTTTAGGAGTTAGTTGGGGTTAGATGAGGCCATGAGGTTGAGGCTCCTGTGATGCATTTAGGGCTTCTATATGAAAATGAAGACCCATCAGAGCTTCCTCTTTCTGCCACGTGAGGGCACAGGAAAAAGGCAACCTTTTAGAAGAGGGGAAGATGGGTCTCACCAAAGCCCAGCCGTACTGGTGGCCACTTGCACCTTGGACTTCCAGCATCCAGGCCTGTGAGAAATAAAAGTTAGCTGCTTAAGCCATTTAATCTATGATATTTTCTACAGTGGCCTAAGCAGACTAGAGCACACATTCACAAAATAAAAAGCATATTGTGCTGTGGTGGAAATATAACCAGATTTACTGCTGCTATAGCAAGTATGGAAGTACTTTTAAACTTATGATCAGAAGATAGATTGCTCAGATTGGGTGACAAGGAAAATGTCAACTCTATAGTGTTTATAGGGGAAGCACTTAAAAATGACACAAAAAAGTTAAAAAATTCAGAGGATTAAAAATATATCTCAGCATACTACAACATAAATAAACCCAGAATTTAATATCACACATTAAAGGAGATTTAAACTGGAAGAGTTGAGTGGGATAAATGAGTTATCTGGCATTAATGAGGAATTAGAAAATAAAAATCAAGAATCTTAAAACTTCATGTCCTAGAAAGATATAATATTGAGATATATAAAGCATAACTTTGGAAAATGAGTTTATTTAATCTTGTACTTTAACAAAATGTGACTTTCAGAATCTGACTGATAAATTAGAACAAAAGGATAATATAGAAAATTGGGATAGTTTAGTTATTAAGTTTAGTATTTATATTAGATTTAATGATTATATGCATATTACTTTTTATCTTAAAAGAAAACAGATTATTTTAAAAATCCACTGTAAAATTAATTTCATAAGCATTTACTAAGTATCAACATGTCTGTAATTACCGTTGGGTACTAGATGGAATTCGAATAGGCTCATCTTTGGGGCACCACATAGCTCATGTACCAGGTACTTTTATAGAAGGAGACGTAGCAGGGACAAAATTGACAAAGGTCCCTGCTGTCAGGGAGCTTGTATGTCAGGGGAGGGACACCGATAATCTAAAGTCACAACTACTGTGTCAGAAGAAGTTGAAAAAGATGATTTAGAGAGTGACAATACAGCATGCTGTCTTAGAAATGGGTTTTGGGCAGAGGCTCTCTCATCAGGTAATATCTGAGCAGGAACCTGAAAGAAGTGAAGACAAACTGCAAAGGTACAAGAGAAAGGGAAACTCAGAACACAGCATCACAAAAACAGAAGCAGATGTTTCCTGGACGTTTGTTAAATGCTTTGAGTTGATACTTACTCTTCTCAGTCTTGTACTCAAATAAACTGAAATCTGTGGTTTTATCTTTGTTATTGTATGCATTGATCATATCTGCTATGGTTTGAATGTGGTTTGTCTTTATCAAAACTGATGTTGAATCTTCATTTTCCACTGTAGCATCTTTGTGGTGATGGAATCTTTAAAGCGTAGGTGTTAGGAGTTGATAAGATTTTTAGGACACAATTCTAGGTAGGGATAAATACCAGTTTTCACAGGACTAGGATAGTTCTTGTAACAGTGGGTTATTATAAAATAAAAAGCCAGTTCATGAACCTGCACTTTTCTGTACCTAATAGTTTCTCTTTTCACTCATCTGCTGTGTTCTGATATAGCTAGGGAGTCTCACCAGTCACTGGTGCCACATTATTTTTACTTTTCAGCCCCATAATCATGAAGTAAGTAAATTTCTTTCTTTAACAGGTTCCCAGCCTCAACTATTTTGTTGTAGCAAACAAAACAGACTATGAAAATATCCCATATGTCTTTAATTTGCTTTCAATTTCTAAGCAATTTCTAATTCCAGTGTTCATGTAATTAACAGGCCCAAACTAAGCTTAGAAAAATTTAAACCTTTCCCTTTGTGGTTACATTTTTTGACCATTCTTTTAGATTTGGGAAGCCTAGTGGCGTTACTGATCACTTTGCTCTGCTGCTAACATCTCACAATGGCTTCCCCCGACCTGCAGGACACATTGTGCAGGAAGGTTTTCAGAACCGTGTGCAACTCAGTTCCTTTCCGTCTAGTCAGTCCTATCTCTTGCTTCCTCCCTTCTCATGCCTTATTCATCAAAAATGATTCCTCCCAATCTGCTTTCATTGCTTGAAACTGATTTTTCCCTTTAATTCTGGAACAGTTACTCACATTGTCGTGCAACGCTCTCTTCTTTCCTACTCATTATAGTAGTCAGGTTTCTTTAGGGCAACAAAACCAATTATGATATATATGTGTATATTCCTATAAAAATAATTTATTGTAAGAAATTGGTTCACATGATCATGCAGTTTGACACATCCAGATACCTGTGGCTGTCAAGGTGGAAACTCAGGAGACTCAGTGGTTCGGCCCCAGACTGAGCTGGGAGGCATAATATTCCGGATAGCAGATGACTCAGTGCTAGCAGGCGAGCTGTCAGTCTTGAAACCCAACACTGTCTTTCAACGGAAGGAAATAGAAGGCTGAGGTCTCAGCTGAGAGCAGATATGCGAGAGAAGTTTTCTGTTACTCTTTCTTTTGGTTCTGTTCAGATTTTTGGTTCATTGAATGAGGTCTACCTACATTAAGCGTGAAAATGTATTTTACTTCTGATTCAAATGTTAGCGTCATCCCCCAAGCACCCTAAAAACACAACCAGAAAAATGTTTGTCCCATGTCTGTGGTCCACTCAAATTGACACATAAAATTAACCATTGCTCATGTACCTTTTCATTTTTTTCCAATTTTTGTTTCATTAGTACTTGCTTGCAGTACATAATGATTACATTCCTCAAGAAGAGTTGGTACAGGTACCTAACATCTTAATTCCCTTTTTTTCTTTACCTCCTTCCACTCCCTTCCCTTTCACTTTACTCCTCATTCCATCATTGGCCTTTATCACTTTTGCAAAAGATCTGTATCCAAATTTGCTGTTATCTGTCTTTAATTTTGGTCTTTATTTGTATTTTGAGTTTCTCATGTAAGAGGAAACATATGATATGTAGGCCTGTGTGTCTGATATATTTGACTTCATGTTATGGTCTCAAAAGGCATCTGTGTTCCCATAAATGACTCAAGTTTATCCTTTCCTTTATCTGTCCATCTGTTGATGGACATACAGGTGGCTCTCGAGATTTAGCTATTATCAGATGTCATGGTATAAACATGGATATGAATGTATCACTGTAATATAATGTCTTCAGTTCTTTTGGAAAGATAACTAGAATAGCTGAGTCAAACTGAATCCTCAGTTTTAGTTTTTTCATGCATTTTCATATTGATTTCCATAGTGTACTAGTGTACATTCTCACCGTCAATGTACAAAGGCTGCTTTTTCTCAACGGTTTTACCAGAATCTTATTATTTTATTTCTTGACTATGGACAGTCTTTCTAGAATAAGGGGAAATCTCAATGCTTTTTCGATTTGCATTTCTGTGATGCCCAGAGATACTGAATATTTTTTCTATGTATTTATTATTTATTCATATTCTTCCTCTGAGAAGTGTCTATTCATTTCAGTTGACCATTTTTATTGGGTTTTTAATTTAGAGGATCTACTGTTTTTGGGTTCTCCATGTATTCTAGATATTAGTCCTCTGTCTGAGGAATACCTAGCAAAAATTTTTTCCATTCTGTGGGTTATCTTATCACTCTGTTGGCTGTTTTCTTTCCTGACCAGAAACTTTTTAATTTGAAGTCTTGTGTTAAATGTTGCCTCTTCCCAGAAGTCTTGCTTTCTTCACTCTCAGGATCACATCAAGTGTTCCTGCTGTAGGCTCCTATAGCACCCTGGTCCTTCTTTTTCTCACTTTTTTTGTGTATTGCTTCCATTTGATTATTGAGTTTACTAAACCATGACCTACTTCCCATAAATTTTCTGCTTGGATATCATCTGATCAGAGAGGCCTTCCCTGAGCCTCATTTCTAACATAGTACCTACTGTAATCAGGGTTTACAAGGAAAAGATTTAAGACAGGACACATAATTTACAGGGTCATTTTATAATATCCACCCAAAAAGTAAAATGCAAGAGAATGCAAGAGATCTGTCCACACACTAGAGACCCCAAAAAATCCTGGATCCCATGGCAATGTTCTCCATGAGTCCAGCTGGAGGCCAAGAGACCACAACAATGTCTCATGCAAGTCTGTATCAAGGATCCGCACTGGGAAGGCCCAAAGGTCAGTAGAGGAATCTAGAAAGTCTGCACCAGCAGGATGAAGGATCTGTGCCAGCAGGCTGAGGGATCTGCAGGGGAGCCAAGAACTGATGCTTGAAGTATGGACCAGAGCTCCTCCTAAATTAACGACAGCCTTCCTCAGCAACAGCGAGGTCCCAAGCTCCCCCATGAGGAGAACAGCTGAATACCTATCAGGAAAACCAGTGTGACGAGTTTCTCCGGGAGAATCAGCAGCTCACCATCATCGCCCCCCCTCATCAGTTCTCTTTTTATGCTGCTGGCAACAATTCTCAGGCAGGTCACCCGCACCCAGCACTCCACTGATTCAGTTCAGCTGGGTGTTACAAATTGACTTAGTTAACCCACAATAGTACCTCGTCACTCTTCACGCCTCTTTATCGCCCTTCATCTGACATAATTTAAGTATTTATTTTATTACCTGTCCTCACACTAGAATATAAGCTTCATGAACAGAAGTTTGCTTTGCTGATCATTGCATTCCCTACTTCTAGTACTGTCAGTGTCCAATTAATATAGAAAGGAAAGTTTGATAAAATCCAGGAATAAACAAAAAGTAATGTATTATTGCTAGGCAAAACTCATTATAGACTTTTAGATTGGTTCAATATTAGAGGCTATATACAACATTCTAAAACATTCTAGAGAAATACTAGAACACAGTCATGCACTGGTTCTTGACTATCTTGAAATTTCACAAGTACTCTAGGCATTGCAAAATTTCACAATTTTGTCAAAATGATTGTCATTTGTTTGGTATTCTCTCACCTGAAAGCTAGTATAAGTTAGAACTTCTTGGTGTCAATTGGTTTGTGACTCACTATCCATTTCAGCCAAAGTAATTTCTCTGGTACTAGTCATTTTTTGTACTTGTGGCATCACTTGGAAGCAGTTTACAATGACTACCAAGGTGCCAGTGTGTATTGATACAGTTAGATGCTCAGAAAAGAAAGAAAAAGACCTTTCGTAATGCTGAATTGAAATAACAAAGAAATCAATAACCAAAGTCATAGTAATTGTGAAAAATAAAAAACATATTTTAAAGAAATATTACAGGGTTCAGGAAACTATGGTATATGAAACAAACTCAGCTATGCTTATTTTTAAAGTTTGTAACTACTTTCACACTACAATGGCAGAGTTGAGAAGTTGTGACAGAGGTGGTATGGTTCACAAAACTAATTTACTATCTGGCTCTACAGAAAAAGCTTTCCAAACACTTACAAAGAACAAGAAAAAAAAATCCACATTCACAGACATTTTCAGTCATATTCTGGAATTGCCATCCGATCCAAAATAGGAAATAGAAGCAGGTATTAGTAGGAAGAATAAAAAAAATTATCATGATTAGAATGATTCATTTTTGACCTAGGAATTTTAAGAAACTCTATTCAAAATTTTATGACTATTAGGAAAATATGCCAGGGTGGCTAGTTGGAAGGTAATTAAAAAATCCTTGTATTCTGTGAATGCATATAGTTAGGAAAAAGCAGCACATTCCTAGCTCTTAATTTATGTTTTTCATGGGATCTATACAATTTTATTGAGAATGGTGAAGAAACAAGTATGCAAAGATTCATAACACATTCTTGGATAGGAAGAGTAAATACTGTACAGATGTCAGTTCTTACAAAATGAATCTTCAACTTTAATGCACTTACAACTGAAATTCCAAAGAGAAAAATAAATTTGCAGAAAGGTTTTAAAAATGTCAGTGGTCCTGAGTACATTACAACAAACTCGCCTGGAGTGTGGCATGAATGTCACTTCCTGCTTTCCCACCTCGGTTGCTTAAGGTGATGAAATTTTACTGTCAATGTCGTGTCCATTGCAGAGTGATTCTTTCTGGTTTTCTTACAGGGAGATTGAAGCTGAAGTCAGGGTCCCTGTCTCAGATGTTGGTGGGGATTCTAGAAGATAAAAGAGAGCTCTAGGGGACCACATATCAATTAGTAAAAACCATAGCCTGGAAATTCCAGTGCTCACAGGCATGGACACATTCAGTCTTATGGTTCATCCAGTGAGAGACCATGCACCCTACTTCTCCTGTAGAAAGAGGAGAGCCAGGTGATAGTGGCAGCACTTACTCCGTCGGTGATGTAGAGCAGAGAGCGCTTCACCTTACCAAACATTAGGGTATACAAAGATTGGTTTTAAATTATAGTAACTGTGTGGTACTATTTTCTGGATGGATCGACTAATACAGCAACAGAATAGGAGGTTTCAAGATGGAACAATTCAATACAAATTTCAATTATTAAAAATTAATTATATAAAATTAATTATACAAATTTCAATTATTAAAAATTAATTATATAATCTTTAGTGTAGTATCATTTGAGATACAAAAGAGAAAAATATTCTGCCTGATAACACAGCACTGGACCTGTGTCATTATTCCTTTGTCCAAACTCAGAGAATGTATAATACCAGACATGAACTCCAATATGAACGATGGACTTTAGGCAGCGAAGCACTGAGTCAATGTAAGATCATCAAGTTGACATGTGTTGGGGAAAGAATATGTGGGGTACCTTTGTACTTTTCAATCACTTTTGCTTGTGGACTTAAAACTGCTTTGAAAAACTCTTAAAACTGTCAAAATAAAAATTCATTTATTGATGTTGGGTGCATATGCAAAGTGAGGACATACTGAGTCTTGCAAACCTTACTAAGAAAAATACATGTATTATTTATTAGGTGCATTTTTAAAGATAATGACTCTTTAGAATCAGTGATTATTTTATAAAGGATTACTAGTCATTTTTCTTAATACAAAAATCAGTAAGAATCCAGTTTTTTAGTAGCTGTATTAAAACTATAATTAATTGATTTAACAATGTTATAGGTTGTGCTTAAATTTTTAAAGTATAATAAGGAGCTCTCTTAAAAATTTTAGTATGATAGTTTCCATCTTGTCCTGTGAATGGGCCATTGCTAAAGGAGACACCTGAAAACTACCAAAACTTTAAATTTTATGTCTTCAATTTCAAAATGAAATATATATGAGGAAGTTGAATTTTCTTTTCCTGAAGGTGAAAGGAAAATTTATTCTGGTCTAAGTATAAAATAGAAGTCAGAACATTTGACTTAAATGTACTGTATTACTAACTCACCTACAGTTTCAGTGGTGGTCTATTGAATTGAACACAAGAAGACCTGAGAGAAAATCTGAGACTTATGTCTTCTCCTGTTGTATTTGAGCAGAGAAAAAACTACAGTCAAACTAGCATTGAAGAAAGCTAATGAAGTTTCATAGATAACAAAGAGTTGAAATCTCAGGGTTTGTAATACCACATCATAAAGTCATCAGGAAGACAGAACAGTTAAAAATCATAGCAATTAGATGGGTGAATAGCAATAGCATAGGATTTTCTACAATTTCCTCCCTGTGTCGAAACAGAGAGATAAAGAGTCACTTTGCAAGTTGAGAGAAAGAATAGGACATCAAAGGGGCTTTTCTTTGACTGACAATGGGCACTGACGAGACCAGAGGAGAAGTGGCTGTGAGAAGGCATTAGCCAGGGCAAGAAAGACGGCCAAAGTCAAGGTGGCTTGAGTTAAAACAAGCATGTGGCACTCTCAGGTGACTGCAAGGATCACAAAAGATCCAGGACATTCAGGGAGTGACAGAGAAATGGTAGACTAATCAATTAAAAGTTGAAAATAGATGCCATTAATCAAAAAAGGCACCCATCCATCTCCAGGCATCACGTATCTTTTCCATATGGCTTCATTTTTTTCTGAAACTTATGTAATGTAGGGTGCTACAGTTTGAATCTGGATTAACCTCCCAGATGCCCATGTATTAATAAGGATCTGGCCCCTCCTTGGTATGACTAGGAGGTGGGGGAACCTTTGAGAGGTGGAACCTAGTGGGAGGTCTTCTGATGGCTGTGGGTGTGTACTTGAAAGGGACAGTGGGACGTCTTTTTCTACTCTTTCACACTCTGCTATGTGCTTCCGCCATGACACCCTACCTCACCACAGGTTCAAAGGACTGGAACTTTCAAAGCTATGAGCCAAAGCACACATTTTCTCTTTATCACTTGAATATCTCAGGTGTTTGGTACAGTGATGGGAAGCTGGCAGTGTAGGGGCAGCAAAATCTCACTTCCATCCTCTAAGAGTCCTGCCTGGGATTGAGAAATAAAGTGACATAAAAACAGATTAACAGAAGAAAAGCATGCGAATTGATTTATTACAAATTTTATGAAGAGCCATCACCTTGAAGTGAAGGTGCAAAGAAGCAGTTAGTTCCTTATAAGTATGTATTAAACTAGACTAAGAATATTAGTTGTGAAGCTGTGATAAGGAGAGGGTTGGATCAGTATTTGCTTGGGTAGAGAATCGACTTGGAAGATGAAGATTAGTTTAATAAAATTTGTTCGTACAGAATTCCTTTGACCTCAAGTTTCAAGTCCTTAATGACAAGAATGTCACTTCTGGTATAGGGAGAACATCTTTCACATAGGAAATTCATTGTCTGCATTTAAGAAACAGCATGAAGGTCAGAGTGATAATTTTTCACCTATTGTTGGGTTTTTAAAGTCCTTTTAACTTAAATAGTAAGTTGAGTGGTATACTTTTAACTCCTTCAGTAATTAATGTTAAGTTTATATTTTATTCTCAGTTTTAAAAGTAGCAGCTGTGGTGAATTTTATCTGATTTTAAAATAATTTTGTTTAAACGGGTATACATATAGAAAAGTGTGTGTACAACTGCACAATTTGACAAATTGTCACCAAGCGAGCACCTCTGACTGATCCCACTGAGAACACTGTCAGCTCTGCACAGGACTCCTCATAATCTAATCAACTGCTCTCTGCTCTGTCCTTTCCAGTGTAGATTAATCTGGCCTGTTTTTGAGCTTTATTTAAGTGGGATCATTCAGAACACATTTATTTTTGACTGGATTCTTTTACTTAATGTGGTGGGGTTTACCAGTGTTATTGTGTGTAAAACTTAATCATTTATTTTTACTGTTGCATAGTTTCCCCATGAACCACCAAACTGCCATTGATTTCTCTAGATTACTGTTGATAAAATTTAATGCATTAGCATTATTTCTATTTTTTTTGACTCTTTGAAATGCTACTATTCCTGTGCAGTATTTTGGTGCACAAGCATGTGTGTGGTGCATGTCTGTCGCCCATGTAGAATTACTGCTTAAATAGGAAGAGTCAGCCAAGTGCGGTGGTGCACCTGTGCAATTCCAGCACTAATGAGGCGGAGACAGGAGGACTGCCATGAATTTGAGGCCAGCCTGGCCTAAATAGTGAGTTCAAGGCCAGCCTAAACTACATAGCAAGAACTTGTCTCAATAAATAAATAAATAAATAAATAAAAAGGAAGTGGGCTCACTTAGTAAGGGTGCTAACTGCATCATGGATTAATCCATTCATGGCTTCACTAGCTGATGTACTTTTAGGAGGTGGGGGCTAGCTGGTCTAAGTAGGTCACTGGAGGTGTGCCTTCAAAGGATATATCTTTTCTTAGGTTCTTTCTTTTTCTCTCTGCTTCCATGAGGGAAGCAGTTTCCTTCACTATATCCTTCCATCCTCTTTCTACCTTAGAGTTATGCAACCATGGACAGAAATTATGAGCAAAATGAACCTTTTCTCCTTATGTTTGTCAGATATTTTGGACGAGTAACGGAAGTCTGATTAATACATATAGTAAAGAGAATAGTTGAGTCATGGATCAACTTTCTATTCAACTTTAGTAACTGATGCTAAAGGATTTTCTAGAGTAGTTGCCCTAACTATCATTTCCACTAGTTATATATTTAGAAGTTTCCACGTTTTACTTTAGCACCAGAACTTGGTAATAGTCTTTGTGGTGGGTGTGGCATGGTATCTCATCATGGCCTTAACTGTAGTTCTCCTGGTGAAAAAAAATGCACTGAGCACCTTTATTTATATTTATTGAGCAATTGGCCATTTGAATTTACTCTGCGACATTCTTTATCAAGTTTATTGTCTAACTTTCCTCTGGGTTCTTAGTTTTTTCTTATTCATTTGTAAGAATTCTTTACATACTTTGCAGTGCAAACTCCTTTTTTATCTGTATCTATATGTTTTGCAAATGTCCTTTTCAGTTTGTGCATTACTTTTTCATTGCTTTATAATGTATTTTTGGGTATTTCAGTGCAGTCCATGTTATTGTTTCTCTTATAATTAGTTTTTTTGCCCTCTTTAATTTCTTCCTTACCCCATTATCTTTAAAATTGTACCTTTATTTTATTTTCTAAAGGCTCCACTGTTTATCTTTCACATTTAGAAGTTGGATTTACTTGGAATTGATTTTTATTTATAGTACCAGGTAGAGAATCGTGCTTTTTCCCATTTGGCTATTATATTTTTAATAGTAGGATAGATCATGTAAGATAAGAGGCAACATTGTAAAAATGCTGGTTATTTCCAAATTTATCTATATTTAGTGTAATCCTAGTCAGGGTATCAGCAAATTTCCTGGTGGAAACTGAAAGTCTTAAACCTAAATTCATTGGAAAATGTGTTAGTGCCATAGTTAAGGCCAGATGTAACAGAATAAGAGTATAAAAAGAAAATCTAGATAGATATACACACATTGTTCCCCCCCCCCCCCGGCATCAGGGATTGAACTCACAACCTTGCGCCTGCCAGACAGGCATTTAAGCTGCTGAGCCAAACTCCCAGCCCTGGTTTTTTGAGGCAGGGTCGCACTATGTAGCTCAGGCTGGCCTTGCGCTCGCGTTGTAGCCCAAGCCGGCCTAGGACTCACAATGCTCCACCTACCTCAGCCTCCTGAGTACTGGGATTAAAGGCATGTGCCACCACGCCTGGTCACACATTGTTTCTTGACATACTGTGTAGGTGATAATGCAAAGCAATGGAGACTTTAAGTAAGTACAATAACTAAAGTTAGAAAGGTAGTAAATTGTACTTAAACATTTTAGACGAGACATTTTAAAGTATGATATTCTTTGATATTTTGTGATTTTAGTAATTATAGAGTTAAAGGAAAGGTCAAAAATTTAAAAATTCAACTAACTGTGTCATATTCAAGTATGGCATATAGATTAAGACATATTCTAAACATCTGCTATAAAGTTGAGCTTCTGTTATCACTATAGTAACTTATTTTGATTGTTTGATTTGTTTGTCTAAGCAACCGAAGCAGTACCTACAAACTTACCTTGTGGCTAGCACTGAGCAAGGGCTTGTGCAGGTAAAAAAATATAATTCACCTTCTTAAGAACTATGGAATATGCGATGATCAGATCAGCACAGAACACATGCAAAAGAAAAACTGGGTCCTAGAAAAATAATGGATTAAATTGTGGACAAAAGTATGGAATGTCAGAGAAAAGTGGCATCAAATCGGTCTCATCTCCAAAGCACGTCCCATAGAAGGGCTGTCTGCAATGAGACTTGACATTCTGTGTGACACACAGGAAAGTGGATGAGAGGGAAGTAATGGAGAGCACAGACGGACAGGAGAAATTAGAGAGATGGAGAAGTAAATAATATATTTGTACATATGCTCTGGTAAGGGCACCTGTGTGTGTGGAGGAAAAGAGCAAAGTAGGCTGGAGCATTTCCGTGGATGAGTGGGGGAAACAGTTGCATTCACAGTTTAGGGCCACATATGGAAAAACTCAAAATACAAAAAAGGAATTCACCTTTACATAAAATGCAGGAGGGAACTGCAAATTGGTTGTTTATTTATCACTTTATCCCTGTCACATAACAGTGTGTGGCACATACCTCATACTAAATAGACATCTGTTAGAAAAAAAAAAGAATGAAAAAATAGTAGGATTCAAAAAGAAATAGGAAGTCCATGCCCTGGTGTAAGACATATGATAGCTACTAATTGAGTTTCTTGTTGAAATATTTCCAGGGCATTGGTGGCTGCTGACACTATCAGGAAGAACTGACATTATAATTACCAAATCATTCTGAACTCCGTGGGAAAAATGCTTCACTGAGAAAATACTGATAATTAATTTCTATTTCAAAAAGCCGCAAAGGGAAAGTCTTCTGAATCTCATTCTCTGACTCTGTGTGTTTCAAGAGATTATGAGAGACTTTTAACCCAGGGTAGTGATAGAATTTATCTGTTCTGAGGATTTGCCTTTTTTTTTTTTTTAACAGAAAAAGAGAATCGATAGTAAATGATATTTTTATCATGAGAGTTTAGGCTTCTGCTTCTCTGCACATTCAAGGTTAAGTTAATCAAATGTTTGTGGAGGTTTACACCTCCATCTGTTCGTTCTCCTACTCTAGAGAAGGACAAAGTAAATACCTCACCCTGCAGGTTCCATCTCATCATGCTCCACTAATCACCTGTTCCCTGAGGCTGCCACCTGTCCTGGCTCCTGCTCAAAGACCCCGGTGGAAACCTTCAGGGGAAGGTGAAATCCTTCATCAGAGCCTCCACAAGACCCAGTCTCTGCTCCTTTACTCAGTGTCTGAGGTTTCCTACGAGGAGACGAAGCATTAAGTCCAGTACCCTAGTGTCCTCTGCCCACGGATAGCCACAGGGCTCCATGACTACTCCTAGAATCTCCAAGCCGAAAGGTATCTCAGAGATAGTGGCCCAAGCCAGCATTTTGCAGATCAGGAGGCTAAGCCTGGCAGATGAACTGCACAAGGGTACGCAGCTTGCCAGTGGCCACAGTGGGAATAGAGCTGAGACCTCTGGCCCTCGCCTGCTGTTCCTGCACCTAACCTGTCCTGTTCCTGTCTTATTTCCCTCACCAGCAGCAATGATTTTGGCCTTGGTTTCAAATCAAAGTCACATACTCGTCGCAAAGTAAGTTTGCAAGGCTGATTATCATTGCATTTCATACACCATGGTCCTCACATGGTGTTTTCCCTTTTTGTCAGGAACACAAGGAAGCCACCCAAAATGGATCAAAGCTGGAATGGTCTGTGGCTTGAGGAGCTCTTGGTTGAAAACAACTCGTCCAGTCCAAGACATGTGGCCCCCAGACAAGTTTATGTGGAGGGTTGATTTTCAAACATAAAATGCTTCTTTTGTCGAAAATGCATTGCCAACTTAGAAGAGTTTATGGAAAGAGCTCTCAAGCTAACAGACTATAAAACAATGGGCTTTGTCAGGAGTAAAGCAGAGCATCTGGGAAATCAAAGAGCAGGAAATTCAAAAGCATGAATGATCATCACCTTGATTAGTGTGAAAAAGTTTGTTTCACCCTGGCCAGTATTTGATGGGCCATTGAATCTGAAAAGGACATGGAGTCCTCTCATCCCCACCCATAAGCCAACCGAAGTCCAGAGAGTACAGGTAACTTAGTTGTTGAGTTGGGACAGCTGTATTTTCTAAGATTCAGTCCCCTTTATATTAAAAATAAAAACTATGTAAAATCTATGTAAAGTGATTTGTTTACATACTTCAGCATTACAATGAAATAAAATCTTTCAAAATCTAAACTATTTTTTTGAAATAAACTCACAAATTTTTGGCTCTGATATTACTGAATTCCCCGAAAAAAAGGCATATACAAGCTTCTTGGGAAGTTTTTGTGAATTTTTTTCTGCTTTCCTCAAACTACTTACACAAAAAGAGAAACAAAATGAGAAAAATGAAAGAAAAGAGGGCAGGGAGAATGACACACAATACAGTTAAATGGAGTTCTTGGGAGACAAAGAAATGTGCTTCTTACCACCATTGTTTAGCTCTCTACCTTAAGAAAAATGAGAGAAAAAGTATCATGCATTGGAATTCTGTTATTAGAAAAAGCAACCCTAATTCCTAAAGAATAGGCAGTATTTTCAGAGGTAAAGTAATTTATTTCTTTTATCTTAAAGAGCTCTACACATCACTGTTCTAGATAAATTCATACTTCCTATATTACTAAAACTCTTCAAGGAGGAATTATTTTGTTTACACAGATTTGCTTCCCTGTTTGTAAAAGAAAAGCACATTTCCCAAACCTTGGGATTTCCCTGTCCTACTTTTCTGTTTTTCATTTCAATTTGTGGCATATTACAGTCAGTTGTTCAGTATGAAAATTTAGGATTCAGTCCTAGGTTTCCCTTTTCCCTCAATACCTTTTGCTACAACCTCTTTTCTGTTGCTCGCTATGCTGCTACTGGTACTAAAATACATCCTTACTGATTGCACTCCCCTCTCTCCTACCCACTGTAGCCACTACCCATCCATCTGGGCCAAGTCACAACCTGTCTATCCGTCTTTCTCCTTGCCTCTACTAGGACCAGTTATCTATGTGCTTTTACTGTTGTCCTATTAAAACCCTCTCTTCACACAGCAGCCCGAGTGATCTCTTGAAGACATAACTAGATCTTGTTTTACTGCTGCTCAAAAGCTTCCCTGGGCTTCTCATTGCATCGAGCAGAAGCATATTCCCACTCCAACTTCCCACTTTCCTGTTCCCAGTATGTCCTGGGCTGGAACACATTTTCCTCTGCTCTGGATCTGGGTGGATCCTTCAGTCTTCTGCATGCCATGCCGTCAAAGAGGTTCTCTGGAATTAGCTTATAGACAAGTAACCAAACCCCATTCTCATTCTAGTTTTACTGTAATATTTTCTTGCCATGTCTTAACCTGATGTGCAATTCTTCTGTTTCTTAAAATTGTTTTCTTCCCCTATTATAATATAACCTTTCCCAGTACCAAAAATCATTTCCGTCTCGGAATACAATAAGCACTCAATCACACATATTCAATGTTGAATAATGGTAGGTCCTACTTAGCACTTCGTATGTGTTATGTTCAGATCCTTAATAACTCATATTCCATTTCATCCTCACAATGACTCTAAGAAATGAACATTCCCATATTACAGATGAAAAAACTGAGACTCAGAGAGGTTAAGTGATTTGATCGAGCAACTTACAAATGGTACAGAACATTCTTCTCTCTGATATCCTTGCTTTTATAGTCTAGAGAGCAAAAGTGCTTACCAGGGTCTACAAATAAAGGTGGTCACATTCTGCTGAGACATCCTAGTGAAGTTAGACACCCTGGTTTTACATATGACTTCTTCACTCTGTTACTCTTTTGTGGTCTTCTCAGCTTGGGGCTTCGGCTTCTGTTAATTTCTGCCTTCCATTCGAGTTTTCACTATGTTAAGGGCTCCTTGTGGAGCAGCAGACCAGGCAGGGATGAGGAGTCAGAAGGGGAGGGATCTGCAAGTAACTACAGTGGAAACTTGGACGTCATCTTCTTATTCTGTAAAACCCAGGAGTGATCTCCAAGGTCCATTTCTAGGTTTACAATCTTATGGCTCAGATGGTATTTTGCACAGGTTTTAACAGAGGTTTTTTCCAGGTCCTCTTCTTGACCGTTTCCTCCCTGTCCACTTACTCATTTCACAGGGCTTACATATCAAGGTTAGAACAACACCATAAAACAGGACCAGACAAATTCTTCTGATGCCGAGGAGTTTGGCAGAGCTGGCGTGGTTTGGTGACTTTCACTTCCCCTTGGAAATTTCTAGTGTGTCCATTCATTCATATGTTTATGTAAGAAATAATTACTGAGTGCCTACTATGTGTTAAGCCCCATGTGTATACAGAGCATTGGGCGTATATACTATCTGGAGATTCACAAAGCTAGTACAGAGAAAATTATTAATAAAAAAAAATCATGCAAATAAATATAAAACTACAGCAGTGATAGGTACTATGGAAGGAAAGTATATGGTGGTCTCAGAAAAACACGTTGCTGAAACCTAACCTAAATGAGAAAAGTAGTAGGGGCTTTTTTGAAGAAATTTAAGCTAAAATCTAAGCGATGAGTAGGAGCTCCCTAGAAGTGTAGGAGGTATATAGGACATCTAGGATTAAAGGCCCATGGGACGTTTTCATAGGGAGTGAAATGATAAACTCAGAGAAGGCAGGGAAAACTTATCTAATAAGGAGAAGATTAAACTGACATCTAGCAAAAAAGATGTGGGCCAAAGTATTATGATCTACAGAAGGCTATTTCCACCAAGCTGGAGCTCTGCTGACGTAGTTCTTCCCTATGTAAAATGTGGAAGTTTTAGACAAAGGCATTTTTTTTTGGTACTAGGATTCAAACTCACAACCTTGTGCTTGCTAGGCTACATCCTAGCCTACCTAGGTAAAGACAATTCAAATTTAAGAGAGGGTCTCATCTCTTTTATGCAGCTACACTGCGGACATCTCTGTAATCAAGAAGAAAGTGTCTATCAATTATCAATTGTCACCACAGTCTGGATACGAGAAATTCAACAAAGGCTTCTTGCCCTACCCTTGTCTGTCCATCCCCCGTATATGGCAGTGTGTATTCTGGAGGACTTCCCACTGTCAATCTATTGAATAAAGACATACAAAGTGAAGAGAAGCATTTTCTAGAGAAAAGAAAACCAGTGGATCACATGGGGGACCAAAAGCCACAAGGCATTGCCTTCCAATTATTCTGAGACTGAAATCAAAGTTTGTTTTCCTCTGTAGAAATAACACAATCAATAGGGACTATATGTTCTAGAATAAAATTTGGAAACAATAAATGGAGGTGATTCAAAACAGTGGTAATTGCGCATTCTTCCCCCATTCTGTATGACTCACACAGGATCAATAATCCAAATGACTTTCTCCTCATTAGTCCCCAAATGGAAAAGTTTGCCATGGTTGTAAGGAGGAGAATTAATGTGTATTAACTGAAATCTGCTTCATAGATGCTAAGTGGCCCCACAAGCTTAAAACAAGCTATCTGCTTTACGGACTCTCTGTAATTCTCTATGGCAAAGGAGATAATGGGCAGAATTAGCAGAGAGCTTTTAAGTAGAAAAGCACCATTGCCTCTACCATTAGGAAAGTTAAGATGCAAGGCAAGTCAGCCCCTTTGAAAAGTGTGAATGTTAGTGTGTTAAATAAATATTCAAAAAAAGAACCTCCTTGACAGCTATATTTAAGAGTCTGGCATATATATTTTTCCTTCAGTCAAAGAACTCAAAATTGACTTAAATGGAGTTTAATTGAAAAAGTTTGCCTCAAGAGTGTGATTAAACCTGGAAAATTTTAGCCAATAGGAGAATTTTTCATAAAATTATGACTGAGTGGAAATATTGTTATAATGGAAGTCTGTGCGTAATGGGCACTATTAAAATTATATATGTATATCTTTGAGCATCAACAGGTAAGTGAGTTACAAGATTACACTTCTGTGACTGGTTTCTAGTGATATTATAAGCTTCAGGCATAAAGCTCAAGTCATCCAAATTCCCAGGTAGAATTGCAGTCACATTTGAAAAAATTTCTGTGGTGATTGTCAAACAGTCATGGTTAGGATGCTTTCTGCTCATAGGCTTTAGCTACATAATAATGTTTAATCAGATTGGCAAGTAATATAATCATGAGGTATTCAACTGGAATAGGTTTCTGACTTTCTAGTTGGTTTTCTCTCATAAATTCATAAAGGAAACAAACATAACAATAGCGATCCTGCAAATGCTGTGGGCCAGAGATGTTAGGTGACTTACAATTTCAAATGTTTAGGATGGAGGTTTAAAACTCAGATATCTTAGTCCTACACTTATTTTGATTTTCCTTTTTGGTCTTCTTCTAGTCTTGCAGTTCATACACAATTTTAGAACTTTATGTAAGAGGATTGTAGAATGTTCATTTGGTTAGTTCATAGGAGAAGGCAAGTAGGGAAATACTTATCAAACTGCCACTCATCAGTAGAGACTGGTCTGTCTTAGGTCAATAATGTTCCAAAAAACTTGAAGGTGATGCTGGTGTGCTGGTTCTGGAATATCTATTCTAGTAAAAGAACATAGAAGACTTGTCTTACACTTTGGTTTGCAACAGACCCTAAGAGTAAAACAGATATATTTATGTGGGATGCCTGTGGTGATGGGTAGAGCTTAACAGTACTGAGAAAACTCTCCTAACTATACCTTCCAAGTCAAGTCTTGGCTTGCACCCTAGTATGATTTGGTCATGCTTTGGAAACTTAATTCCCAAATTCATGTGCCTGTGGTGTTTGGAGATGGAACATTTGGAAGGTGACTAGAAGGGGTCATGAAAGTGGGTCTCTTATGATAGAATTAGTGGCTTCATATGAAGAGGAAGAGAGAACTGAGCTAGTACACATATTTTCTCAATCCATGTGACACTTTCTTATGCAGCAAAATGGCCCTCACCAGGTACTGTTATTATGATTTTGTATTTCTCAACTTCCAGAATTATGAGTTAAGTAAACTTTTATCCTGTTTATCCTCCATGCTATGGCTCTTCTTGTTTGCTTGTTTGTTTTAAACATGTTGATAATAGCTTATTTTACTACTGAGCTACATTCCAGCACAACTTCTATTCATTATAAATTACTCAATCTCAAGCATTTTGATATAGTAAAAGAAAAATGAATGAAGACAGCTTCTTGGACTACAATAGCAACTGAACTTCATTCTAAGGTCCACCAGTGTCCTCTGTACTCTCTGGCTACAAGGGTCACTGCTTATCTTTATGAAGGTTCCACTCTGATTTATTTTAATTGTGCCTTTATGCCTTGCCAGGTTTGAGAAATTTCCGACCATTCTTTTTTTAAGTACTTTTCCTTTGCTCTTTCAGGAATGCCCATGGCATAAATATGAGATTTTTGTTACGGTACCAGAAGACAGTGAGACTGTTCATTCTTTTTGTTTCCTTCTCCTGGGATAATGGTAAATGTTTTATTACTGCTCTATCTGCCAGTTAACCGATTCTTCCCTGTTTCCTCCATTTTGTTGTTAAGCATTCACCTAAGTTTTTATTTCTGTATATTTCTGTTACATTTCTTTATTTTTGTATTTATTGTATTTTCTAGTTTTAAACTTTCTATTTGGTTCTGTATTTTTGCTGTGGCTCTTGTTTACTTGTTTGTTTTAAACAGGTTGACAATAGCTTATTGAAGCATTTTTATTGTGGCTGCTTTAAAATCCTTATTAGATCATTTTAGCACCTCTCTTATCTCAATGTTGGTGTTGTCTTTTATTTTTTCTTTCAGTTTGAGATCTTTCTGGTTCCTGATAGGCTGAATCATTTTTAACTGTAACCTGGACATTTTGGTATTGTGTGATGAAACCAAATCTTACTTAAATTTGCTATTTTAATTGGATTTTTCTGACACTGCTCCAGAAGGGAAAGACAGAGGTCAACTTGTTTCTATCAGAAGACAAATGTCTAGGTTCCCTACTCAGCCACTGTTGATGTGGATATAGGTGGGTCCCTCTCTACTGTTGTGTGAGGTTGGAGCTCCACCTTTCCTTGTGGCCTTCATAGAGGCTGTGAGATCATCCCTGGCCTGTGGGGATGAAGGCTTCAGTCCCTTACATGGCCTTCTCTTGTATCACCTGGGGAAAGTTTGCTGGGAATATTGAGGTACTTTTTTTAGCTTGCCTGGGACCCCTTTTCGGTCCTTGCTGATGGTGACAGGAGATGGTGATAGGAGAGGATCAGCTGCCATACTTTGTGCTATTTGGCTGGAGTAGTGTAGCTACTACATTTTCCCACTTTCTCAGCAGCCTCTCCCTTGTCCTGTGGGTAGGCCGGGCAGTCTTTTGCTGGGGACTTTTTGTCTCTGCCCATCGGTTTCCTGGTTACAGACTTCTTTGTCTCCCTGTCTGAGATACATGAAGCTAACAAGAAAACTAGCAAACTCGTCATCATGTCATTCCTCCAGTTCCAAGATCCCTAGGCAGTTGATCTTATTTTCAGTTTGCAGTCTTTTGTATATTAATTTTATATATAACACCCAGGTATTTCAGATGTACTTAGTGGGAAGGATAGGATAAATATATATATACTTTATCTTCCCAGAAATAAAAGTAATAATTATCATCTTTCACTTATATAAAGGGGCAACATGCAACATACAGTACAAATCAGTTTGTAACTGTTTTCCACACAGCATATGATTTTGAGAACTATTCATGTTGATATGTGGATCCCGAGGCCTAATTTACTATTGATCGCTACACAGATTAAATGATCCGTTTTAGTAGTATACATACAAGTATGAACTGAACAGCCTTGAGAATCTGCCACTCCCAAGACTTACAGGAACTGTACCTAAGTTATTTAATTTGGTGTGTTTTCTTTTTGACTGAATATATATTTGAAGCATTTGTTGGGAAGTGAACTGAAATACAGTTAATGGAATAAGTATGAATGAGAGTTGTAGGTTACGGCAAACAATAGTATTGGTCTAGTAATAACAGTAAGAACAGCAATAAAACAATAGTATCATTACTACCACTGTTGGATTATTCCTTGCTATGTGCCAAATATTTCTTTCTCATAATATCTAGGTTTAGTGGCATTATCCCTATTTTAAAAACAAGTAAATGAGTTCACAAAAGTCAAATAAATTAAAGTCATCCTGTAAATACTTGCTAATGAAATCTTCTGTGAAATTTTAAAGGAAATCCATCTCAAATATTAAATGCAAAAATAAATTTTTTAAATATTACATGACAGGAAACTGAAAAGATCATCCAGTCAGTAACTCAGTGGCATCATCAAGAGTACACTGCGGTTACTTCCAGGAATCACATGCAGAAGAGGAGTACTTTACAGTGTGTGTGTGTATGTGTGTATGCATGTGGTTTCCTCTTACCAACAAAAATATTTATTGCATGTCTTCCAACAAGCTTCTCCTATGTTGTATTCACCAAAACTGAATCATATACTCAGGACCAATTACATGATTTGCAGAATTAAACTACATCTTATGATATCTCCTATTCTATAATTGTTAAGAATTTTACACACAAGTTTTATGCTCACAAAAATGGCCTTGATAATGATTAAACTAATTTCAGAAAAGGAGAAAGGGACCACCACTGCTGGCTTATTGCAACTGAAATTTATTCCTGAGCCATGGGAAGAAAGGTGGAAGACAGAATAAAATAGGCACGCTGTTCCGCAAGGAGCTGGGGAAGGGGTATTTCCTGGCAGTCAGCAGTGTCTATTTGTAGCATATTTATCTCCAAGGTCTCTATTTGATTTCCCAAGAATTCACATACCTACAGTCTATTTCAGTTCTGCCATTGTGGGACTTGGATCAAGCTGTTTTGTTTCCTTGAACTTTAACTTTATTATTAATTTCATTTTATTTCAGAGTATGACCTTCATGCCACTGTATATCCACCATAAAAAGGTGGAATCTGGAGCTCTTTCCTTAGGCAATAATTTAAGCAAATCCAAGATTTGCTATTCCTTTCTTATTATGTGCTCAAGTATCTCCTTAAATGGATAAGCCTCAAAGGGAAGTCAGAATGCTCTATTTCCTGCATTTGGGGACTGAATGAAGAGAAGGTAGGGAAAGGGCACAGTTTGTTTCTATCATAAGAGGAGGATAGATGTTGTTTTGATGTGAAGAACTAGAATGCATAGCAGAGACTCAGTCCTCCATTCTGCCCTTGCCACAGGCAATGCAGCGCTGCCCTTTCATAGCAGGTATTTTTGGTCCGCATACTCAGCTATTAGATTGTGTGATAGATAGCAAGACACCACAGATACCTCTCTGCTCTCCATGCCATTGTACGTAGTATTGCAGATTCTCTTGTGCTATTTTTCCACTATCTAAGTGAAGCTAGCATGAGAATGTCCTTTGGACAAATGGAACTTTAATAAACATGCCTCAGAGAGAGACTCAAATGACCGTGCTTTAGAACTTAAACTCTCTTTCTGGCCCTTGGAGCCTTGAGACCATGATATAAAAAACCCCAGAGAGCTGAGATTATCCAGGTCAACCAACTTGCCAACCACCAAAGAGGTGAGTGAGGCCATCTGTGTTAGTCTTTATTGCCACCACACACACAAACACACACACACACACACACACACACACACACAAACTCCACAAATTTATCATTAGCTGTAAGACAGAAGTCCAGCATGGATCAGTAAAGTAAAATACTGGGCTAAAGTAAAGATATTGGTAGAGAAGTATCCTTTATGGTGCTCTGGGGAAGAATCTATTTCCTTTCCTTTCCCCAGTCATTCAGGACTGTCCATTCTTTGATTTATGTCCATGCTATCCATCTTCGAAGCCAGAAATAGCTGATGAAGTCATTCTCATGCTGCCCCACTCTAATGCTGCCTCTTCTCCTGCCTTTTCCACTTTCAAAGACCTTTGTGATTACATGGGACTCACCTGGACAATCTGGGGTAAACTACTTGTTTTAAGGTCAGCCAATCAGCAAGTTAAATGCTATCATCAATATTGTTTTTTGTTAGTGCATATTGGTTACACAGAGTAGTGGGTTTCATTGTGGCATTTCCAAATATTATTGCAACATACCTTGCTAATAGCTAACCCCTATCACCCTCCTTTACTCTCCTCACTCCTTATTCCTCCTTCTTCTCTCTGGTATTTCCTTTTCTACTTTTGTGAAGTCTTTTCCCCTCTAAATTCCACACATGAGAGAAAACATGTCGCATGTTTTTGAGTCTGGCTTATTTTATGAAACATGATCTCCAGTTCCATCTACTTTCCTATAAATGACATGATTTTATCCTTTAGGATTAAATAATATTCTATTGTCTATCCATATCACATTTTCTATATCCATCCATAAGCGTACTGGCATCTAGGCTGATTCTGTAACTTGACTACCATGAATCATGTCTTGAAAAACATGGGTGTGCAGGTATCCTTATAGTATGTGTCTTTAATTCCTTTATGTGTATACCAAGTAATAGTATAGCTGGATCATGTGTTACTTTTATTTTTAGTCTTTTGAGAAAACTTCATACTGATTTTCATAGTAGTTGCACTAATTTATACTCTCCCTTGCCATTTGACTTAACTGCTATGATTTAATGTGTCTTCCAAAACTCATGTTGAAATATAATTACCACTGTAACAGTATTAAGTGGGGTCTTTAGAAAGTTAGCAAGTTGTGAGGGCTCAGTGCTCCTGAGTGTTTTACTGCCTTTATTTTTGGTGTGAGCTATTCGTTATGTGAATTGTGTTAAGAAATATCTCTCGTGCATGCATGTATCCTCTTTTCCCCACTCTCTTTCTTGATGTGATACTTTCTGCTAAGTTATGATGCAACAAGAGGATTTTTTTTTGTGGCACCGGGGATTGAACTCACAACATTATGCCTGGCAGGCAGGCTCTTCAGCCACTGAGCTAAACTCTTGGCCAACAAGAGGATCTTCATCAGATACTGCTTTTCAATGTTGGACTTCTTAGACTCTAAAAATATGAGAAATAGGTTTATCTTCTTTATAAATTACCTAGTCTGTGGTATTCTGTTACAGCAGCTGGCATATGAACAGAAGTGGTTTGAATAAGTGTCCTCCAAAAGCCATATGCTAATACCTCAGCCCAAGTCTGTGGCACTGCTGAGAGGTGGTGGGACCTTTAAGAGGTGGAGACGAGTGGGAGGAAGTTAGGCTAATGCAGGGGTATCCTTGAAGACAGTATGGGGACTCTGGCCCCTTTCCATCTTTCTCTTTTTGTTTTCTGGCTGCCACGAAGTGAGTAGTCTCCTCTACCATGCACTTCTTCCATGATGCACTGCACTGCCAAAGGCCCAAAGTGACCATGGACTGAAGCTTCTGAAACCATGAGCCAAAATAAATCTTTCTTTTTGGTAAGTTGATTTATCTCAGACATTTGTTAGAGCAGTAGAAATCTGAATAAAATAGAGACTAAGACAGATACTAACATACAGCTTCCAGAGAATAGAAAATGGACACTTGGTGGGGGAGGGTATTATTCTTCTGACCATGAGGTCCATACTATAAAACAGTATATTATTTAGATCTCCTCAGTCCTACATATATGCAACAACAATCTAAACACAGACTACAGCAATATTTAAAATAACTCATTCCAATCTTCCCAGTTTAGTAAACAAATTCTGCCCATTCCTAATCTAGGTGAGGATGAGAATTCATTATGAGTTTGGGTTGTTGGGAGAAATAAGTTTCTTGTGTTTGTAGGACTGATATCCTTCTTTTTTTTTCTTTCTCATTTTCAATTGTTATGGTTTTTGTTTAGATGTCCCCCTGAAGCATTATACGATCATAGCTAGGATCTTTGCAATGTGATAGATTAATGGGCATTATAAAATACTGTTAGGAGAGAGGGCATAACCTACCTTAGAAAAGTTGGGTCGCTGTGGGTATACTTGAGAAGCTGTATCTCCTTTTTGTGCTCTGGATCTCCTTCTTCTTTTTTTCTCATCTCTCAGTGTCAGCTGGGAAAGGGCCTCTTTTTCAAACACTCATGTGACTAACTGGGCCCACCAGATAAACCAGAATGAACTTCCTCTTCAAAGTCTATACATTTTGAAACATCTGCAAAGTCTTTTTTTGCTATAAAGGTAACACATTTTTAGGCTCTAAGGGTTAGGGCATGAACATCTCTGGGAAGCATTATTCTGCCTGCCACACTATTCTAGATCATTCAACTTTCTAGCTGACACACTAACTGACCAGAAGAGAGTGACTGAGTAGGATCAGATTGGAAGAATCACGAGCTGACCCACAGAACTGTTAACTATAGGAATGATGATTGCTCTAAGTACTACATTTGGGAGTGGTTTGTTATGCAATATAGACAGGAAATACAAACCACAAACTGGTTTATGATTGAACCTTTTATGTCACGATATTGTGGACAAGAGCTAAATAGGTTACATAGTTCAATGGCCCTTACCTTATCTTCCTTGGTGGACTGACCATGCATCCTTCAGGTCTTTAAAAACATAAAACAGAATCTTGTCTTAAATGTTGCATCCTTTTCTGTAAACTCAATATGTTTTAACTAAAACTGCTTTAAGGGGTTGATTATGGCAAATTAAAGTGAGTTACTTGGTAATATATCATCCAACAGAGTATCCAGCATGATATTTTTATTATGATGTAATGTGTCAGCACACACTTAGTGGCTTGGAACTGCACATATTTGTTACTCTAGTTTCTGTGGGTGGGGTTCAAGCACAGCTCTGTTGGCTCCTCCACTTATTATCTCACATGAGTGTATGCAATAAAGTGTCATTCTGCCTGTATTCTCATCCGGGATCATGCCTGGGGAAGAAACTACTTTCTAACTCTCTTAGACTGCTGGTAATGTTTGTTTCCCTTATCTTGGGGTACTTAGGACCTCTGCTTTGTGCTTGAATAGACACTTCCCTCAGCTTTTACAGAGGCCAGCCGTGGATTTAGAGACCTCTCACAGACCTGTGTCATGTGTGATCCATAGCATGACTTTTTTCATCAAGACAGCAAGCAAAGCTTCTAGAGTAAATCTGCTGACTGGACAGACAGGGTGTTACACATAGGTTGTACTCGTGGGAGTGACATCTCATCATCTTTGCTGTATTCTATTGGTTAGTATTAATCCATAGATCCTACCCATACCCAAGAGGAGAGATTGCACACAAGAGTCAACATCAGGATGTAGGGACTGGAAGAAATGGCTTGAACTGCACCTTCCACAGTCCCCATAAAGGTAGATAGTAAACACAGAAGATTTACTTTCTTTCCACTCCTGTGATCTGTAACATTGACCTTTGGCAGGTCACTGCATCTTCTTCCCCAGGCCTCTCATCTACTTTGGAAAGTCTGTAGGAGAGCTGATCATTTTCAAATTAAGTCAACCTTGAGAGGTGTCCAGCAAATTTAAGGTATAAATTAGAAGGTGTAAATCTGTTCTCTGCTTTAGTTTCATCTCCAAGAGTGAGAGTTCACTGGACTCTTTTATGGTAGGTGAGCGATGCATTCAATAGTGCAGAGTAGCAGGACAGTATCGGTACAAAAGGGCAGGGTATGAAATTACACTCTCACCTTGCAGTTTTGGGCTAATTGAGCAAAATAAAACTGTGCTTGGAAAAGAACAGTTGACCAAATGACAGTTAGAATGCAAGTTTCATAAACAAACCCTGCAAAAAAAAAAAAAAAAAAAAAAAAAAAAAAAAAAAAAAAAAAAAAAAAAAAAAAAAAAAAAAAAAAAAAAAAAAAAAAAAAAAAAAAAAAAAAAAAAAAAAAAAAAAAAAAAAAAAAAAAAAACCAAAACCAAGGAACAAGCTTACAATTTTGATTATGGTTGTTGAAAACAGAATCAAATTTGAAACACATTTCTTTCTCCTGCACCTTTCTGTATATACCATGTAAAAGTGTAGAAGTGGGTTAGAGTATATACTATTTTCTGGTTATCATGTCTTTTATACTCCCTCAAATTGTCTTAACAATGAAGCATCTGTACGTCCAAACAAACAGACAAGTGAGGAAACTAATGAACTGACTTTTAACATTGCAAATATTTATTCCATGGCCCAAGAGAAATGCATTGCTGTGCCAGTGAAAATCCCAAAACTGTCTTTGATAACTTGATATTAAAGATAGCTCTGTCAAATGCTTCTTGAGGTATTGTGAGCACTGCCCTTCCCTGGCCCCAAGCTTCTTACTCCCTGCATTCCTCCCCCCAGTTCACAGGGATTGCTGCTCCTCTCCCCGCATGCATACTCTAAAAGAGCTTCTATTAAAAACCATTACCTGGCATTTATTAAGCACTGACTACATCTGGACCTTTGTTTAGTTATTTTGATCATCTTCATCATGCAACATTTTGAGCATTACTGTATGAAAGGCAATCTTGTATTCTCTCATTTAATTTTTGTACTAATACTATGAGGTAGATATTTAAAAAATAGAATCAACTATTACTGGTGCATTAACTGATATGAGACAATGGAATGGGAATCAGACTGTTAAAAAATTGGTAACAGGGCTAGGGATGTAGCTCAGTGGCATACATGCCTGCCTGGCAAGCACAAGGTCCTGAGTCTGATTTCTGGTATCTCCCCCAAAAAATTAGTGAGAAAATTTTGAAACAAATGCTTCTGAACATTTTCTGAAGATTTCATTGTTACAGTGACATAGAGAATAATTGGAAATCCAAGCCAAAAGTTACTATAAAAACCATCATTTTTTTCTGGCCTTCTGTGAACTTCTTCAGTCCAGATACATATACATAATCAGCACATTTACATAAATGTAGTTTCCTTCCATTGCTCTTATAATATGATAATACTTTAGAAATAGAAAGTCATAAGTCTGGATCAAGAGCGTGGAAATACCCCAGACTTACAGGTTGGAGTCAATGGATAAATTTATGATGGTTGCTGCTGTTCAAAGATGGCCTTTCCAGGTATCTGCAGGCTGTTATTTCTATAAAGTGAACAATTTGGGGTAATTTGTTACACAGTTTTGGGTAATGAGTACATTCCTATTTCTTCATATAAAGTTGCTTTCTGCAAACCCTTTACTAAATACCTTTCTTTCCCCTTCTCATTCTTTACTTTTGAATTCATGTCACAGAAGCATCGGAGCTAATTCCAGAGTCCTTCTTGAATGGAAGGCTGCCCAGACAGCCTTTCTGCCTCTGCCTTGAAGGACCTATATGAAGCTAGATAGAGTTCAAAGGAAAAGCGATAAATAGACAGAGGACAACATTTTTTGTTCTAGAGAGAAAAGATTTCTTTAGAGTTCATTTCAATTTTTTGTATTTCTTCTCAACAACAAAAGTAGCTCAACTTGAGAATCGTGATTAAGTGTGCACTGTAGGGAGGTCTCTATGAAGGCCGCTTTTGCAGATGCGTATCATCTGCATCCTTCTGCAGATTACCTGTTAGCAGCACCCAGGAATATGGTAGCATGGTCTCTGGGATTGTGTTGGAAGTCTTCAGGGAAGGTTTCTTTGCTTTCTATACTGCAGACATGCCTCAAATTTTCACTCACCTTATGCGTTCCAAGAGCTATGATGTACCGTAAAAGCAGCTACATATCATTTGATTCCATGTCATTTCAACCTGATTATGCTAGCTTTGTATTAATTTTTAGACTCTAAATTACATTTTAATGGTCTAGTTTGCATCCCCTCCCTTTATTTTTCCAATTGATAAAATTTTAAAAGGACATCTGTTGTGTTAAAAATGACATTGTTTCTCCCAGCACTTGGGAGGCTGAGGTAGGAGGAGCGTTGTGAGTTTGAGGCTGGCTTGGGCTACAACGCGAGTGCAAGACCGGCCTGAGCTACATAATGCGACCCTGCCTCAAAAACACTAAGGCTGGGAGGTTGGCTCAGTGACTTAAGTGCCTGCCCCGGCAGTTGTGAGGTTGTGAGTTTGATTCCTGGTGCCACACACACACACACAAAAGACATTTTTTCCATAGAATGCAGTCACTGGAATGTTTGGTAGCAATTTTTGTTAGGTAGTAATTTCCCCTATCTTATCAAGCCAGGCTTTGGCTGTAGATGGGCTCTTTTAATTTAATCGTTGTTTAATTTTAGCATTCGTTGACTGAACAAAAGAATAATCCCCTCACACTTCATTACGGTTTCTTACACATTTGTCTTCAGATCTAAAGGAGTCTGGAATTTGGAGGCCTGGCCAGAGGACTAATGAGAAATTCTGAAGCTGTTTTGTGAGGGTTAATGATGAATCTGTCTCATTTAGTCAATGGAGGAAGGTGGAGAGAGTCTGTACTGTGGTATCATTGTCCTTTTCACTAATGGCAAATATTTAATGAGTTTCTCTCCTGTGTACAGAGCTTTATGAGATGTCTATGGCAATTGTTTTCAACTGGTGTTCATTTTGCTGCCTTTGGAAATGTCTGGAGACGTTTTAAGTGTCATGACTGTGAGTACTTTTGGCACCTGGTGGGCATAGCCCAGAAATGATGTTAAGAATTTTATGGTACACAAGACAGTCCTCCACAGCAAAGAATTATCCAATTCAAGTTGTCACTAGTAGAAGCCTTTGTCTTTAAAAAAAAAATACCCTTCCTTCATTGAGGAGAAGGACAAACAAGGAATATGATGAATGATGGGTAAATCGAGGCATGGGCCAGAGTGGGGCAGCTGAACCTTGTCTCAGCACCATACATGATGTGTCATAGAGCAAAGCACCTGCACAATAGTAAGGGAAGAGCTCTTACCATGCGACCTGATGACCCTAGCAAGAGCACAGACAGAGAGGAAAGGAAAGCCTCAGGGGGCGGGTTTAGTCCTCCTTCTTCCTCCATCGTTTCCTTAGGGTGCACACCCAGTACCAAGGTGTTTAATACTCTCTTTAAACTGATGTCTCCCAAATACCCATGACAATCCTACTCTGCTCTTCTGATATTTAGCCTCACGTGCCCAGATGAATGATTTTGTGCTTCCATGAGGATGTCTCTCACCTCTGTAACTTAATGTGTCTGATATAGGACATTTGACTTTCTCTTACCAACCTGTCCCAATCCCCAAGAATTCCCTCTTTCAACAAATATGTTAACTGTTTAGGACAAAAACATGATTCCTACCATTTTTCAAGTAACTCTATCCACTCAATACATAATGAAGTCTATAGATTTTACCTTTTAAATATTGTTGCTAAACCTCCTTCTTTTCTCCATCTTCTTTTACTCCCCTGGGTCAGATTGCCACAGCAGAAAGGTTTCAAAGATTAACTTCCTAAATAGTCTAGCTTCATCCTTCTCCTTTGGCTCTGCTCCAATCTAGTCTACATATGACACCAATATATGGGCTTGATTTGGTACTTTAGAGTAATAAACCTTTAAAAAACATCTATTGTTTTTACACTGTGATCTGCATGCTTTACCTGGCTTTCAAATGCCTGTGCGATCCAGCTGGGTAGTCTACTGTGACAGGTTTAGTTGTAAGAACAGAAGAGACACAGAGACATAGGGAAAAGATGACCATATGATAAGGCGGCAAAAAAGGACTGATGCAGCCCCAAGTCAGAGAATGCCAAAAATTCTGGCAAACACCAGAAGCTTAGGAAAACAAGGAATAATTTTAAGGACCATACTGACACTTTGATTTTGAACTTCTATGTTCCAGAACTCAGATAATTAACAAATGTCTGTTGTTTTAAGTCCTGTCCCAGGTCTGGCAAAGCAATTCAGGTTCCTTAGTCTTTTCTCTGTCACCTTCTTATGCACTAGCCATCTTCCTCTTCGTCAATACGTCCAGATCACCTTCTCCAGAGGCCCCTTTTACTTATTCTCTTTCTCAGGAAAAATGCATTTTCCTTGGCATTCAAAAGCCTTTCTTATTGTTATTTGCATGACAGTTTAGTGTCATCTTCTCAGAGAAGAGGGCTGTGATCACCAGATCTATGGTAGCAATCATACGCTATTCCACACCACCTAATAACTTGTTTTAATTCTCTGCTTTAGTGCCTCACAATACATTAAATTTTCCTTATTTGTTTGTTTATGGGCATTAACCATGACTCTGTAAATTACATAAAACAAAACTTTTTTTTTTCTGTTGATAACTGCTATTTCTCTTGCACCTAGAATAGTGGCTGAACTTAAAAGATTGACCACAGATATTTTTTAATGAGTGGACCACGGTGAAGCTGTTTTGAATGACTACAAGACAGAAAATAGAACGTAAGTCATTTGATTAGATTTTTGACCTGGAGAGGGTAAAGCTTTTCAGTGAAGGTACTTAGAATTCTCCAAAGAAGACTGCCTTCATCTGAGTGAGAAAAATGTCAGCCCGTGTTTAATGCTTAACCTTGGGTAGAGAGGGACATGCATGGTTGTACTCTATCAAGCCCACCCGCTTCCCTCTACAAATATTTATGTGTGAGTTCCCCCACTCTCGGGCCTAATGGGAGCTCAGGAGAGCTGCACACAAGAGCCGAGTCTAATGGAGACATTGCAGTGCTATTAGCACAGATGGTTGTCATATGTATGCAAATGAGAAACAAATTGAATTTGGTGTCCCCTCTCACCAGCTGTCCTATCAAGGAAGGCTCCCAGAGCAGCAAAAGAACTGCTGCTACACTGCTAATCTGTCACCACAGATTAATTACAATGAGCACATTAATCACCATTTGTTTCTAGTACAAAAGAAAATATCTTGTTTTTCAAGTACATCTTGTTAAAAGAAGGTGTCCAGCCTTGTAGAAACAAGACCCAACAAGGGCATGAGGCTTCATTAGTTAAGAACTGGAGGCCAATGAAGGATGAAGAGCCTCAGGCTGCAGACGGCCTCCAGAGCTCTCTGCTAGCAAGGCCTCAGGATGAGGCTGTGAGGCTGGTGCCGAAGGACAGCTGGCAGCTCTTGAACAGAGGCAGTCACACGATCCAAAGAGGTAATTTTATCGAGTGAATTCCCAAAGACTTGGGAACTGACTAAAAGGATATTTTAGATGAATTACTGTTATTATTATTTGACAGCCAGTGCAATGACTAGAGTACTAGCCATGGATTCAAGGGTTTAGACCTTAGTTCTGACCATGAACCTAGTACTTGTTTAGACGTTGTATTAAACTAGCATTTTTAATCCTTTTGGAAGGTTAGACGCATTTGAAAATTTTGTGAACATGATGGATTCTGTGCCCATAAAACATTTGTAGGCACAAAATATTATATTCAATTGCATTAGAATCATGGATTCTTGGCAGCTTCTTGTGTGACCATGTCGAGAAGGTTGTGACTGGATGACTTCTACTATCTTCTTCCCTACATTTCTTCATTACCACCGTGAGGTCAGTTCCCCAGATAACTACCTTTACTTCTTTGAGGTTATAACTCTCAAAGTTTAGCCACTCAGCTATTCACTCATTTATTTAAAAAGCATTACTTGGACATTGTACTTGATGATAGGTATGGAATGGTGAAGGATGAAGGTACCATTCAGATTTTCATGAAACGTACACTGTGGAAGGGGAGGAAGACATCAGTTAAATACATGAAACTTTAGTCAAAAGTAAGACACATGATGGAGCATCACTGGCACTATCAGAGCATAGAATAGAGGGGTTCAGTGTACTTGGGGCAGAAAAGGCTTCCTTGAAGTACTGGCAGGTATGTCAAGATCTGAAAGATGAGGTGTAGTTAACCTGGCAAAGACGGAAGCCAAATGAGTTCCCTGCAAGCAGAGAACGACCCTTTGAAATAGATAAGCACACAAATTACACAAGAAATAGAAAACCAAGGCAAATCATTTTCAGAGAGGTAAAAGTAGTGAATATGGTGAATATGTTATCAAAAGAGAAAGTTTTTTTAAAGGTCCAATTAAGAATTATCTTTACTCTGAAAGCAGCAGACCAGCACTGAAGGGCTTTATGCAGTAAAGAAAGCTGTTCATGCTTGTATTTTAAACAGATCTCTCACCTCTGACATTAGAAACACATACTGAACTTGGTGGTAGCTTTCACTGCTAAAAGTTTTAGACCAACAGTTAATTACCTTGTGATTCTCTGCTGAGCAATGTAAGGGGGTTCAGTAAAAAGAACAGACAGTGCCCTTCTACAGAGCAGCTTTCAGTGTTTAGGGGTAAACAGAGGAAAATTGAATGACTCAGCACCGTGCCTAGAACTGAGAACTGCTTTTCAGTGGAGGGAGGGATGGGAGGATTAGAATCGGTTTGGTACTAGACCTGTCTTCAAAGCGCTTAAAGTCAGTCTTTGAGAGTCAAAAAATTCACAAATGAGGCTCACAAAAATGAACAGAGGTATGAAAATAGTAAGAGTTATGTGTGTTGGAGGCACAAATGGAAGAAGTGAAGAATCATTCTTGTGAACTTAAACTGCAATGCCTTTTGACTTCTACAAGTTGTTATTTTTCCAGGGTTCTCCAGACAGCTTCTTACCAATAACTGGGTTGGCAAATGAGAAGCTTCCCTTTGAATTAAATTGTTAATATGTAATTTCACATGAATTTCAATCAATCTTTTAAGTGAGACCATGATGTTTTCAAAAGAATAAAGTCAGGCCAAGGACAAGCATTTTGTCTAGCATATCATGTTGAAATAAAGTGGAAGTTACATCCTTGTTGCCTCACAAAATAATAAAAATGTTGGAAGAGGAAAAGGTGATAAGTAATTGTGCTGATTAATTTTATCAACTTGATTAAGTTAAGGGTGCTGAGATAATTCATAAATCATTTCTGGTTGCTCCTGGAAGAGATTAGCATTTGAAGTGGACTGAGAAGACCCACCCTTGCCAACATACGTCAGCAGTACTGACTCCGCTCAGCACCCAGAAAGAGTAAGTGGGCAGGGGGAGGGAAAATTTATCCTCCTGAGCTGGGGCGTTCGCCTCTTCTCTTGGCCTTACCCATTGGACATCTGGATTCTCCAGCCACCAGGCTCTGAGACTTGCACCTGCAGCCACCCCGGTGTCTTGGGGCTTCAGAGGCAGGCTGGTGGTTGCCACATCGACTCTCCTGATTCTCAGGCATAAATACTCAGAATGCATAATGTTGCTAGCTTTCCTAGCTTCCGAGCAAGTTATGGGCTTTTCATTTTCCATAACCACATGAGCAAATTCCCACAATAAATCCCACTCACAATACACATATATATGTGCAATAGATTCTGATTCTCTGGAGAACCCTGAATTATATATAATGGAGGATGATCTAATAAAGAAATGTCATACTTAGAATCTATCCTGAAGAAAATAAGAAAAAAATTGTGTAAAGGATATTTACAATAAAGCATGGAAAATGTCTGTATTTATCTCCTCACCCCAGCAGTGCTGATTAAATAAATAAGTCAGCTATATAAAGGAATACTATGCAATAATTTTAAGGATATGAATGAGATGCATATTCACTACCAAGATATGTCCATGATGTGGACTCCCTTGTTTTTTTTTCTCCCACCAAATCCACAGGACTGCCTTGACCAGCACACGTGTTCTCTATCTTCCATCTTGGTTCAAAGGAAAATGGCTCTTTGCTCTCAGTGATGGAAAATTATTCTACGCCTTATCTGGACTCCATCTCTTCTGCTGTTGATGTAATTGGTACACATTGTTTGTTCCCTGTAAAACCTTTTCTTCCTTTCCAGTTATTCCTATCAGCATGGAAAATAGCTCCTGTTTTTCCTGCATTCAAAAGCAGACTTTCCATCATCTGCCCTCACTTATTTAGAGCAAAACTCTAAAATTTTGCCTACAATACCTATTTCTACTTCAGCTCACTCCAATCTGGTTTCTCTCCCTGCCACCCAATAAAATCTTTGTCAAGGTTACAGACTGTTTTTATGTTGCCAAACACTTTGGTCGTTTCTGTGACCTCATCTGATTTAGTCAGTGGCATCTGATATTATTGACCTTGCCTCCTCTCAGTCTTGGCCTTTCTTTCTTTCCTTGGTCTCTACTCACGCTAATGTCTAATTTGGAATGCATCAAGATTTGGACTAGCTTTCTTTTTTTCCCTCTGAGATAGGTTCTTTTTCACTTCTGTTTGTGTGTTAGCATAACCTGTAAAGGTTTATAAATACAGTGATACCCCAGGCTCCATATAAGAATAATTTGAGAATTAGAACTTCTTGGTATGGAGCTCTAATTTGGCCAATTTTGAAAGCTCCATGGGTAAATAGACCCTCAAAGCTGGGAAACATTGATCTTGATGGTAACATTTGAATCCATGGTTTTATGAATTATAATCTCTGTGCTGAGTTACCACTAAATTTGTATCAGTTTTTGGATAGAACTCACTGGAAGAACTAGGGCAAGCCATTCTGAAAGATACTAATGTCCCTAGGCCACATTGCTCTTACGTAGGATCAGAGGAAGGGGATCAGCCTATCACAAGAGAACAGCATTGATGCCCTATGGTGTCTGTGAACGTGTACATCTCACATTTTACATCAAAATCTGTGTATCGAGATTGTGACTATTAAGAGAAAAAACATAAAACATAGGCCTTGGTGGAAGCCGTCTCCTGTCTTGTTCACTTACCTTTCTCAAAGTGCTGAAGACAATAGATGGTGCCTGCAGGTGAGGGCCTGTGCAATACAAACATCCGTTTGGGAAGGACTGAGGAGGCAGAGCTATGCTTGCTCTCACTCTGCTTAGGTTCTCTGGACTTCAGAACCAGTCTCAGGGAGTCCTGTGCATGGGGAACGACCTGCAGTCTTGGCCTGCACACCTGTTTCTTGCTGTGTGGTCCCTTGTGCTGTGCAAGCGGTACTAGGAGTCCAAGAGTGTAGTGCTCCTTCAGAAAGTCCACATCCCATCTCCTCAGTGCTCCTTTTCAGGGTTTTCTAAAGATTTTCTTACTCTTGATTAATATATTTTCATTTTTAAAATATTTATTTTATTTTTAATTGATACAATAATAATACATATGTAAGAGGTGCAATGCAATGTTTTGATAGCTGTATAACTTATAAGGTGGTTTAATCAGGCCAATTAACAAATCTGTTACCTCATATATTTCTCCTCTTTATGGCAGGAACATTTAAACTTACTCCAAACAGTTTGGAGATGTTCAACATAAGACATTGACATTAACTATAACCATCCACACTGTGCATAGAACACTACCTTCCTTAGTCAGCTTTCTCTTAATGCAGCAAAACCCTGAAATAACCAATTTAAATAAAATATTTATTTTGGACAACAGTTTTGGAGGTTTCAATCCATGGTTGGTTGCCCTGTTGCTTTTGAACTTGTGGCCACCATTCTTCTTTCTATGTCTATGACTTTGACTTCTAAGATTTCACATGTAAGTACCAACTCCCCAAGAAGAATGTAAACATTATGTGCTGTAAACATGCACTATTAAAATGTTTTTCCAGAGAGATAGATGTTTCTACTTGCTTAAAGTCAAAGATTTGATTGGCAGTAAAGCAAGAATATAAAGAATGACACGTGTAATTGCAGAGTCTGTAATCTTTCCCCCTTATTCGACACTGAACCTGCCTACCACTGGCCAGCTCTCCATATATTCTCCTGTTTGTAAATTATCTCTCACTAACAAGTTAGAAGGCTAAAAGAAAAGGGTTTGCATTTCTGTGCTCCATCTCTCTATCTCTTGAAAAAGAGTGGCATTTGGATTTAAAGGAAACCAATTCACAAACCAAGCTGTGATTAATAGACCCTTCCTCTTCCAGAATTTGAATTTTGAGACAGAAGATTCTGGGCCAGAAGTTAAGCAAACTTAAATCATGTGCAATGGAAGACTCAAGTGTTCAGATACAAGAGTGGAGGCAAGACCATGAGAAGTGCCCACAAGGAGAGACAAGAAGATGATTGCCTATCCTTGCCCTGTCTTGTACTACCAGTCAGCTCTACCTGCTACACTGGACATCCTCTGAGTTCCCAGCTAAACTACAAACTCCCTCGACCACACATAGACACACATACCATTCTGCAGTTAAAATACTTATTGCTAATGGATTCAAAGTCCAAAGTCTGCAAAGGATATTGTTATGACTTATATCTAGTTGTTCCCTCAAAGTGTCACATGCTCATGGGTGGAGATTTTGGGAATGACTAGACCATAGATGTATAGCACTGATCATGGAGGTGTGATAGGGGATCAGCCCACTGATCGGCTTTTAGCATAGTTCTAAGTGCGTATAATGAACTTACTGCAGAGGGAAGACACGCCCTGGCTGTGGGTGGCACCGACCAATAGGCGCATAGCCTGTATGGAGTGAACAAGGAAGGAAGAAAGTCGTGCTTCTTCCCGCCTGCCGTGCCATGACCTGTTTCTCCCTTGCTATCCTTCCTACTCCCTGTTATGCCAAACTGCCTCGAGGTCAGCTGACTACAGACTGAAACCTGAACAAACTGTGAGTCAAAACAAACCTTTTCTTTTTAACATTGTGGGTGTCTGGTGTTTTGTCCTAGCGATGAGGAAAATAACAAGATAGGTGTGTTGTGAATATTTTAGTGCAGTATGCAGGTATGCTGATCGACACACAGATTATTTTGGTGGACATACATGGTAGCATATTAGCGCCAGTTTTCCTTTTTTACTGTTTGCCTTTCACTTTTAATGACAAACCATAAATTTGGTGTATAGTAGTTTGTTTAGAGATAATGTATTTTATGGTACACCGAATCTGTGGTGTGATGACAGTAGTCCCCTGATCTTCAGCTTTGCTTTATGAGGTTTCAGATGCCTGTGCTCAAGTGAGGGCCAAAGTATCAAATAGAAAATTACAGAAATAAATAATTTATGTTTTAAATAAATTTTATTGAAGCATATCATTATAATTCATCTACTTTATTATTAGTGTTTTAAATTTCTTATTCTATCAATTGTATAAATTAAAGTTTATCCTTAGTATACATATATAGAAAAAAACATAGTATGTACAGTGTAGAGTTTAGTATTATCTACAATCTCAAGAATCCAATGGGAATCTTGGAAGACATCACATACAGATATGGGAGATTACTGTACTTCAAAGTATATTTAGCTTGCATCCTACTGATGGATATTTAAGTCATATTAATTCTTTTGCTACTGAAAACTGTGTTATAGTAATTTGTGTGTGTGATATTTTATGGCTTGTGAGTTAATTGATGGTTACCTTTCTGGAGGTGAAATTTCTAAGTTGAAGGCAAATGTGCTTTAGTTTTTTGTTTCTTTGTCGAATTTCTGAGAATAGTGGCACAGTTTTTTCTTTTCCCAGCAATGTGAACACTATTTTCCACACTACTTTTCAAAATAGTGTGTCATCTACTACTTGATAGTAAATAAAGAATAAATAGAAATCTGATTCTGATTTTCATTTTTCTAATTGTGAGTGCAGTTGGACATGTGTTCATAGTTTAATAAGTATTTTGATTTCCTTTTGTAAAATAGTTGTTCATATCCTTGCCCAATTTGCACTTAATTACTTCATTTTTTCCCGATTGTCTTTAGAAGACTTTTCTATATTAAGAAACTCATTTTTGTAGCAGAAGTAGCATTTTTCTCCTTAGTTTCATTTATGCTTTATGAATTTTTTCCATTGTTGAAATTTAGCAGTATATTCATAGTTGTCCGATATTTTAGTTTCCCATCTATGGAATGTTTTCCCCTACAGCAAAAGCAGAAAATTTTAATCATTTAATTTTAATGTTCACATCTCTGATTAATGTGAAATTTAGTTTAGTGAAGGTAGGAATTTTTCTTTTTGTTGGTTGCTTGATTTTGGTTTATTTTATGTTATGAATTCCAGATGTCGAATTGACTACTGAAGTTATTTATTTTCTTTATTTCTAATCTTTAACACATATGTTTAAATTTTTCCTCTGATTTCTGTTAGCTATATCCTTTACTTTCTAGTGTGTAGTACTTTTTTAACTTTATTACTCTAGCTATTTGTAATTCACTCAAAACTTATTAAATGTTTTAAAATTTCCAGATGGTTGCGTATTTGTTTACTACTACTTTTTATTGCTTTTTAGTTCTATTTCATTGTGATGAGAAAAAGATTTTGGATTATTTCCTTTTTTAGGGATTTGTTGAGGTTTACTTTCTGACTTTGTCAGATATTTGATTCACAAAGAGTTGGAATGACTGTATATTCTCTCTCTCTCTTTTTTTTTTTAGGGTATGGAGATAGCTATGTATCAATTAAAGCCATATTATGGTGTTTCTTAGCTTTCTTTACCTAATTAGTTTTCATTTTTAATTATTTTTGTGTAGACTGAAAAAGATGAAATGAAGTCTCTTACTGTAGCATATATCTACCCAAGTGTTTCTTATTTATTTTCTTCTTGGATAATAATGCTATTTACCTGATATTCAATTGTCAGAAATTATAATTATCAAAAATGTTAAAAATTTTGAAAGAATTGAAGTATTTTTTCCTGGAATTTAGTTTTAATTGTTATGCAGTACATAACCAGTCCTTTCTTTGGGTCTCACTTATTAATCTTTGTATTTTCAAACTTTCTGGGCATTTTCTTCTTTTTTTGATTTGTCAATTTATGCAATTTTGGTTTTGCTTTGTGAGCCAAGCCTTTAGTTTGTATTGCAGACAAAATTGTGGCTCATTTATGTTGTAAGCAAGAGTGTCAGTAGTCCTATAATTAATTTTCCATTAAAGCTTTATTTTTCTTTTGACATTTTGATTTTAAAAACTATGTCTACGGTTGAAGTTTTAAATTGTATTTGATGCATATGTTCTGTTCATTTGGACAATTCTGTTTTAGTTCAGAAATTATTTTTACAATCATAAGGAAACATATTTCATATTTGTAAATGACATTTAAATATCTACAAAACACAACAAATTGCTTGAAATACTTCCCCTTCGTTTTTCTCTTTGATTCCACCACCCAAATTTAGTGGACTTTATTATTTTCTTGTTAAATTTATAAATGTTCAATATACCGATAGCTCAATTACTTTAAGTGCCATTTTCCCTTCCCTCTCCACAGCTTCAAGGCTATCTCTTAACTTTGTTCTGCTTCTCCTTTTGAATTTTGTTAGGGATTACATTTCTATATTTTTAGGTGTTTTAGTGTTTACATTTCAGTCAAACTGTTATCTGCCTTTATTTTACCTTACAATTCCATCAGCCTTTTGTGATATTTTCCTATTTACTTTTAAATAGCAGAAATGCATCCTTCTGTACCTCTTATTGTTGAAGATACCAATTATTTATGTGTTGTATCATTTACTTCTTTTTTATTGGTTTCTTTCATTTTTTCAAACTTGCTTCTTTTGCTTTTCTTATTTCCTTTCTCCACATCTATTTATAACATTTTTTGTTGTTACTCTCTATGCTACTTTTTTTTTTTTTTTTTTTTTTTTTTTTTTTTTTTTTTTTTTT